>CANSZD010001587.1:0-307139 GCA_947648045.1 Beta corolliflora
TATGACGAAGAAGTGGTGGAGTACTTTAGAATAAAGGAGTATTCCGAGCTTGGTCGGACATCCTTTAAAGGGCGCCTAATCTGGATACCCTTTAAAGAGATGTTTTATAGTGACGACTTCTTGGTCGTCGCCATTGCGGTTGGTAGATGATAGAGGTATACATTCCAAACTTCCAAGTAAAATGCCTCGTCCATAGCCCGTGATCGGACTAACCCTTTCTCTTTTTTGACGGGACTCCAGAGGCACTTCTCAAACATTCTTGGATGGGAGATATCGCATGTCTAAGCTTCTTGATAACTTATGGAAGGAGTTCGCCAAGAGTAGTCTTGAGAAAAGGGTGGAAACCCTAGTAAATATATATATATATATATTTTTGGACGAGGATCGTTCTGGCTCGTCAAATATTGATTTCAAATCTGGACGAAAATCACCCGAAGAAGGAAGGCGTCCATGCGGACGGCCACCTTCTTTCGGGGCCCTTCTCGTCCGAGATCGGCCTTGGACGAGACCATTCGAGTTCGTCGGATTGACTTCCAATCTTGGCCGAACATCACCCGAAGAAGGAATGCATCCATGCTTGGACGACCACCTTCTTTGGGCCATCCTCGTCCGAGATCTTTGAACGACTTTGGACGAGGACCATTTGGGTTTGTCCGTATATTGTTTTCCAATCCTTGGACGAGATCACCCGAAGAAGGAATGCGTCCATGCTTGGACGACCTCACCTTCTTTGGGCCCTTCTCGTCCGAGAGACTTTGATTTCCAATACTTGGACGAAAATGCTTCGCTCCGCTTCTCGTTTTTGCACCACTCTCGTCTGGGCATGAAAAATACTTTGACGAGGTTCCCTTAGGGAAGGGGTTGTCCATACTTGGACTCCTTCCTTTAGGGGTGATTCTCGTCCAAAGCTTTATAGTTTGATTATAACTTTTGTTCTTTGGACGATCCGGATAATAACTTATTTATTTTAAGAAAAAATGCCCCTACTAACAAGCCCCGCCCGGGAAGTCCTCCTCGTCCAAGAAGAGGCCTACAAAGGCCGTGGATCGCCTCCGACCCAAAAAGACTAAGGGCTTTACCGGGAAGAAGACGGAGAAGACTACTCGCGTCGGCAAGGGGTTGGAGAGAAAACCATGCCTCCTCCAAAGGACAAGGTCCTGAAGGAGGAGCCGTCCCATCGCTTCCCCATTGTGAGGAGAAACGCTCCGCCTCCTACCAGGTCAGGTTGGATGTATTGCTCGCCGATCCAACAAAAATGAGACCGTAGTCGGCTTTGGCTCAAGTTATTCCGGAGCCCGAGAGACGGCTGCGACAACTTCCAGGGCCCGGCTAGGTGGCGAAGCCGGGTCTCACTGATGCCATTATCCGTTAGGACGACATCCTTATCGTAGGGTGAGTCGTATTATCCAAATAGAGTTAGGACGGTGCGGGTCGGCGAACGGTCCATGAGTCCGTGTAATAGACAAGCCATAGTCTTTCCCATGAGAGAACCCGACTCCCCCCTCTTTCGGATAAGGGCGAAAGGACCCCGGCTTACCCATGTTGCTCCCACAATAGACTCGGACGAGGAGTCTTCTACGCCTTTTGCCAAAATGTCAAAAGTTGAGCGAGATTGGCTCAAAGCAGGAGTTGTTCAAATGTTACCCTGAATCCTATATAAAAGGGTTGAGGGGAGCATCGTCTGGACATGTGGGCTACATGTCACAACTTTTCTTTGAGGTATAATTTGTTCTTGTTGTTGTTTTATACTTGTACAAATTTTTTTCTTTTATAACTCGTCTAATGACTTGCTTTGTTTTCGTTGTTCCCGGCTTCGGCTCGCAAGTATATTGGCGAGGAATGGGCGAGGAGCTTAGGAAGGAAAACAAGCAACTCGTCCACTGAAGCTACGGCGGTGGCGACAAGGCCATGCACGACATCGAAATGGCCCAACACTCTCCACCGCCAATCAGGGAGGCCGGGAGAAGAGATCGAGCGGGGGAGTCCAAAGAACAAGAACTACCTTGTTGCTATCAACAATCTGTACAAGGAACAACACCAGTGAAATTAGCCTTGAACACTTTGTCTTAGCCGGAGTTGAAGGGCGAAAGAGATCTTGCTCTACTGGCGCGGTCCAAGCGAGGAGGGAAAATATCCTCCTAAGGGCGAAGAATGCCCGTGCAAAGGAAGCGGCCCGGGCCTTTGATGACGCTAAAGAAGGCTTGAGTCAAGTCATTGAGACGTCAAAGTCCGGGCCGTCAGCTTTGAGATGCTTGTCGAGCCCAAGTGAGTTCCCTAGCTTTGTTCGACGTCCGGAATTTCAAGAGAGCGTTCACCGGTGCCATGGTGTCTGGCTGAAGAACCCTCTGAATTCCTGGACTCGGATGAAGAGGTTGAGGACGAGGAAGAAACTCCGAGGACGACCAAGAAACTCCTGCCGAATGAGATGCCTAGCTTTAGGTTTATTTTTCTAAGTTTATTGGCTTGTTTGCCGTCGTAGCTTTGTCTCCTCTAGTTTTATACTTAATTTGTGAGTTTTGACAAGTATATAATGAAATTCCTTTTGCCAATTGCTTGTCCTTTCTTTTATTGCACTTAAATTTTTATCAAGTATAAGCTGAGACTCGTCCATCTCTTCTTGGACGTCTTTGTAACCTCTTTGAATCGCAGGGGTGCCTCTTTGCCCTTGTCTTTAGACGGCCTTCAAACATTCCACAAATTATAAAGTACGAGATGAGACTCGTCCTACTTGTTTTTAGACTCGTCCGACCTTTGAACGGATTTTAAGCTTTGTGAAGGAAAAGGAGAATATCATCCTTGTCTTTGGACGATCGTCGGACTTTATAAATGTAGCGAAGTATAAATTGGTACTTGTCCCGACTTTTGGACGATCCGCAAACTTGGTTAAGGAAAGAGTATCATCCTTGTCCTTGGACGATCGTGAAACTTTCCAAAATGTAGCCAAGTATAAAATGAGACTCGTTCGATTTTGGACGTATGCGAACTTGGACGAACCTTGCCCCCAAGAAGGAAAGTGGCCAATATTGGCCGAGCAAACCTACACTCCTTTATTTAGGACAGGCTTATTTTCTTGTGGACGATCTATATATTGCGGTTTATGGACGAGCCACGCTTTAGCCGGCTTCGTTGAGGAGGCGACCTCGTCTTGGAGTAGCTAACCTTTACTAGGGCTTTTATTGCTTAGTTGGTCGTGGCCTTTGGACGACCTTTGACTTCCCTCAAAAGAGGCCAAGGATGAGCGTGGCTCGCCCTACATACTTGACTCGTCTAGTAAATTTCATGGTGTATAGCGTTACCCCCCCTTCTTGGGCTTAGCTCAACCTTGTATTATGGGCGAGCCATGCACCAAGAAGGAGAGCGGCCAACATTGGCCGAGCTTTGCTGAAATTATTTCGGACGAGCCTTATATTAATGGACGAACGATGTTTTGGCGGCTTTCTTGAGGGAGCAACACTCGTCTTGAAGTAGCGGATCCTTACTAGGGTCTTTACTACTTAGCCGTCGTGTATTCGAAAGTAAGATTCCTTTACTAAGGGTTGCTTACTTGGGTCAGCTTTCTCTTAGAGACCTTGACGTTTCTCTTGCTTAGAGATTCTTGTCAATTTGTTGACCATATATGCGATCTAATCTTTAGGTTTATTACACTTTGGCCGGTCTCATTGAGGAGTGATGTTCGGCGGAGAAGTGAGCATTTTGACTTTCTATTGTTCTTTGTAATTTTGTCAAGTTACCGTCACTTTTAGACTACGAGGCGGTTAAATGCCCCAAAGTGAATCGGCTTGGTAAAAAAAAACAAAGATAAGGAAGGAAGTAGAGATTGTATTATATGAATTTTGCTTGACTAAATGTCAAGATACATGTTTACAATTCTTTTTCCCTTGTTTGTTGCCATGGCACTTTTGAGTGATTACAAATTACTTGCGTTTTTTTCGGCGATTAACGAGTTAGACGTGGTACTTCTTCAAAGTATTCGAGTTCCAAGTGCTGTTTGTATTGGTTGTCCATCCATATCTTGGAGACAAAAGGTTTCGCTCGCACCTCTTGGACAATTAGATAGGGTCCTTCCCAATTTGGTGTTAGTTTCCCCAGTCTCCTTAGCTCGTCCAACTGCCTCCATCTTCCTTAGAACCAGGTCCCCCACCTTGAGTGGTCGTCTAGCGACTCTCTTGTTGAAGTCCCTAGCCATTCGCAACTTATACAATTGCATTACGAGTAAAGCATTGCCCTGACTTCGGTACTTGATCCAAAGATGTGCGCAATGCAGCCCGGTTGGCATCTTCCCCTGTAAAGCATAACTCGTAGGGTGGGTTCTTCAATCTCAATGGGCAAGACGGCTTCGGTGCCATGACTAACATGAAGGGTGTCTCCTGTTGAGTTTTTTGACGATGCTTCGATGGACCATAACACCATTGTAGTTCTTCAAACCATTGTCCCTTAGCATTATCCAACATTCTTTTGATTCCATTGGATAGAATCTTGTTGAAGGACTCAACTTACCCATTGGCTTGTGGGTGGGCAACTGCAGCAAAGTGGGATTTGATTTCTCTTTTCGCCAAACCAATCTTTCGGCTTAGGCGTTTCAAATCGTGGACCATTATCAAAGACGATGGACCGCGGCATACCAAAAACGAGTTAAAATGCTCTTCCAAATAAAGCCTTTAGCGTCATTCGTTGTTATACCCGCATGGCTTCACCTCTATCCATTTAGTGAAATAGTCCACAGCCTACAATTACAAACTTCTTTTGCCCAAGGCTTATAGGGAAAGGTCCCTGAATATCCGGGCCCCATTTGGCAAAAGGCAGAGGGAACAAGATAGGAGTTAAGTAATTGGACGGCTTCGTATGCGAATTTTCGTGCTTCTGACAACTGTCGCACTTCTTTGCATAGACGAGAGCATCCTCCTTTAAGGTAGGCCGGTAATACTCGGGTCCTTAAAGCCTTTTTTCCCAAAGCTCTTCCCCCAATGTGAGATGCACAAGCTCCTTCATGGAGTTCCTTGGGAACCTCTAGACCATATTCCCTCGGTGATGCACTTGAGAAGAGGATGATTGAATGACTTCTTGTAAAGGGTCTCATCCCATAGTTCAAATCATTTGTCTCTGGATTTCACATACTTTGCCTCTACGAGAGCTGCGGCGGTCGTCCTGTCTTCTTGTACTCTATTATAGGATTCATCCAAACCCCTCTCCACTAAGAAACATGATTTGTTCTTGGTCAATGCTCTTTTTTTGGTTTAACTTTCCAAAACACCGTCCTTGGCGCATCACCTTCCCGTAGCCGGCCAACTTTGAGAGAGCGTCTGCTTGATGATTTTCTGACCTTGGTTCTTGGTCGAGAACAAATCGTTTCAAAGGCTCAATCTCATCCTTGATCAGACGCATATATTTTCTCATTGATGCTTCTTTACATTCGAAGTCTCCATTGACTTGACTGACGACCAAGAGAGAGTCCGATTTGGCCTCAATCTCTGGGAGCTCAGTCGCCTTACACATTTTGATCCCAACCGTAAGTGCTTCATATTCGCTTCGTTGTTGGACGCTTGGAATTGGAACCTTAGCGCATATTCAAACTTGTCTCCTTCTCGGAGATTGACAAATGATTCCTCCCCCACATCCGTTGACAGTGGACGATCCATCAACCATGAGCGTCCAATGCTTCCTCCCTTCAGTTGGATCAAGTATTGGTTCTATAGTTGGCCGAGTAAGCTCAACTATAAAATCTGCCAAAGCTTGCCCCTTAATGGCTTTCCTTGGTTCAAATGATATATCGAACATGTTAAGCTCAACGTGCCCCATTTTAGCATCCGTACGGCGGCTTCCATCTTTTGAAAAACTTGCTTCAAGGGTTGGTCGCTGTAGACGAGTATATTCGTGAGCCAAGAAATAGGGCCTTAACTTTCTTGGCCATAACGAGTGCCAACCCAAACTTCTCGACCGGGAGTATACCTATTTTCCGCGTCCTTGAGCACATGACTCACGAAGTATATTGGGACTTGCACCGGATTCTCTTTCGGCCCACCAGAACAAACACTCACGGCTCAGTGGACACAACCAAGTATACAAACAATTTTTCCCCCTACTGGGTCGACCAATCTAGGAGGCGACGAAGGTGATCGTTGACTGCTGAAGCGCTTGTTCAACTTCGCCGTCCACTCAAACTTGGCCTTCTTCTTGATAGTAGCGAAAAAGTGATGGCACTTGTCGCCCGACTTAGACAAGAAACGTCCAAGGGTAGCTAAGCAACCCGTCAATCGTTGAACTTCCCTTTATCTTTGCTGAGATTTCATGTCTAGAATAGCTTGGATCTTTTCAGGGTTGGCTTCTATTCCCCTCTGATATACTAAGAAGCCTAAGAACTTCCCAGACAAGACTCCAAAGACACATTTGCTGGGGTTCAATTTTAGTTTGTATTTTCTGAGAGTTTCGAAAGTTTCTCTCAAATCACCAACATGACCTTCCTCTTGCCGACTCTTGACTATCATATAGATCATCAATATATGCTTCCATGTTTCTTCCCAATTGTGGCTAAAAGACAGATTAATCAATCTTTGAAAGGTGGCCGACGCATTACGGAGGCCAAAAGGCATCCTCGGCCCGGCCCATACGGGTCCTTTCTCGTAATGAAGGACGTTTTGTCCCGATCATTTGACCACATGGGGATTTGATGAAAGCCTCGAATATGCGTCCATGAAGCTTAACAAAGCATGGCCGACTGTGGAGTCTACCGATCGATCCAACTTAGGCAAGGGGAAACTGTCCTTGGGACAAGCCTTGTTGAGATCAGTGTAGTCCACACACATCCTCCAAGTGCCATTAGGTTTTGGCACCATGACCACATTCGCTATCCATTCTGGATAATAAGTCTCTATGATGAATTTTGATCCCAACAACTTCTAAACTTCCTGGTCGATCGCCTGATTCCTGGCCGGTCCTAAATGCCTTTTCTTCTGACGAACAGGTTTTAAACTTGGATAAACATTCAGCCGGTGGACGGCTATCTCTGGATCAATTCCAGGCATTTCTTCAACACAATAATTAAACACGTCTTGAAATTCTTTTAACAAACTGATTAAAAGGCCCCTCAAATCAGGAGAGAGTGAAGACCCAATCTTCACGATTCTTTCTGGACGAGCTTCATCCAAACATACATCTTCCCGGGACTTCCACCGGTTCGGACGTTCTAGTGCCAATCCCATAATGGCCATTACTTCTTTAGACGAGGGTGGCTCTTCCTTGACGGGCTCATACTTCCTTTTCTTGCTGGGGAGATGCTCAGACGTTTTCCTTGAGGGAGCAACTGGTGTCTGAGGACTCTCAATTGTCATTCTCAGCGAGCCCACTTGGTCCTTTACAATTTCGGACGTTTTCCTTTCGCCAGCGACCCTCGTCTTATCTTTCCCAATTTCGGACATGTTCCTTCCGCCACGGTCCTCGTCTCGGTTTTCATTGTTCTGCTTTCCATGATGACGGCTTGAGGGTAGTTAGGTAACATTCCCTAGCCGCCCGTCGATCTCCATACAAGGAGCCAATTTTGCCACCATCACATTCAAACTTCATAAGCATCAAGTGAGTTACTATTACAGCTTTAACATGATTTAGAGTTGGTCGTCCAAGTATGACATTATAGGTCATCCAAATCTCTGACAACCAAGAACTTGATAAACAAAGTCCTTGAGGCATCCTTCTCTCCAATTCGGACAGCAAAGTAACTTGTTCCCATAGGATGAATGATTCCTCCCCCAAACCCTATGATGGGATGGTGGACGGGAACCGAGTTCTTCTCATCGAACTTCAATTTAGACAAGCAATCTGCACTAATGATATCTGTTGAGCTTTCGGTGTCGATCAGAATTCTTCTTACTCTCAAGTTGTCTATCTTCATTTCTACAACCAAAGGGTCACCATGGGGAGTTCTCAACTTCCCCCGATCTTGCTCACTGACTACCACTTTTGGTAAGGGCTCGACCTTTGTCCGATCGCTAGTAAGACTTGGTCGAGCTCCCCGAGATAGTTTTTGTGCCCTCTATTGGTTGGTCCCCAACGGCAAATCCTCCCGAAATGACAAGAACAACATCCTCGTCGGTGCTCTCACTTTCCTTCTTCTGGGTCCGCCGATCATCCTCTCTCGAAACTTCCTTCCCCTTGAGGCAAATATGAGTTCATCTTTCCTTTTCGAGCTAGATCCTCCAAAGCCCTCTTAAGATGCTTACATTCATTGGTCTCGTGACCGCAGTCCTTGTGAAAGTGACATTATTTTCTCTTGTCCCTATTTCTGTAAGGAGTCTTCATCTCAGCTGGAGCCTTCAGCTCATATTGGTCCTTTATCTCCATGAGAATGGAGTATTGGTCCTTGCTGAATTCGATGGGGTTGGATGAAGAAGGCTCAGATTCTTTCCTCTTGCTTCTCCTAGACGAAGTAGTGGTGGAGGTTATGGCCCATGTCTCACCTTTTGGGGTTGTTCTTCTTTGGCCGAGCAACCTCTTCGAGCTTCTTGGACTCGGGATGCTTTGCCTCAAGACATACTTCGTAGCGTGTATAAACGCTTCGGCTTCCCTTAAAGCTTCGGCAAGAGTGGTGATTTTCTTCTTAACAAGATCGAACTTAAAACTTCCCGGCCTTAGTCCCCCCGACAAAGGCGTCAAAGGCCACCGCAAAGATTGAGATCTTGAATCGAAGGGCTTTTAGATTAAATCTTTTAACAAAACTTCCGAGGGCTTCCTTGGGTCCTTGGACGGATTTTACCCAAGTGCATGCTTGTTTTCCGTTTCTTCGATCTGGCAACAAAGTGACTAGTGAATAGGTAACTCGAGCTCGTAAAATTGTTGACTAAATTAGGGGGAGATTGTTAAACCACTTCGAGCTACTCCTTTCAAAGTAGCCGGGAAATTTTTACACCATGTAGCATCATCCACTGCTTGGACATACGTCTGATGCTTATATGCAGATAAGTGATCGTCTGGATTAGTAGTTCCATCAAAGGGTTCTATGGTAGGGAGTTTTACCTTTGGGAAGGGGGCACCTCCATGATCCTGGCCAAGAATGGGTCGGCCGGTTGATTCGGAGGGCTCCCACTGTCCCTCAATGGGTATGAACTCCTTTCGTGTTCTTTCAACACGAGGTTAGATGAAGTGTTTCCGAGGGGATGGACGCCTATAAACCATGGGCTGAACCACCGTTTTTTCTTATCTCGGACGAACAAGAGAAGGGCCCAGACTTCTTCCTTCTGTTCATGATGGTATCCTCAAAGGGGGGTCTCTCAAGTACGGGGTAGACCCTGTAGCCGACCGTTGTAATGCAGCAGCTTTCTCTGCCTCTAGGTATTCCCTGGCATCTGTTTCCATTCGGTGACCATTTGGACGAACATTATCCTGAGTCCTAACCACCAGGTTCCAATCCATCTTCCTTCGCTGCTCACTGCCTTCTCGGTCGCTTTCTCTCGGCCGTCCTCCCGGAGGGTTCCCGACGAACAGCCGACTTGGACCCGGGACGGTTTTCTTGGGAACGTCCCCTAAGAGGAACCGGATTGTTAGCTGCCGGCTCCGGGTTAATTTGGAAGAACAACATGTTGTTTTTGATCTGCTCCTGGACGACTACTGCCATCTTAGTCTGGAAGTCATTCTAGACGTTCTCTTGATGGGCAGCAGTCACTGGACGTTCAAGATTCTCTTGAATGACAGGTTGTTGGCTTGGTCCAGGGACATTGATGATGGACGGGGGTCTATCCCTTCCTCGAGGCGGTCTCTCATGATCTACTGTGTCTTCGACATTGATCTGAAAACTTCGATTTCTAGCCACGTTGGACGATTGACAATCAGTCATCGTTGCGTCTCCCCACAGATGGCGCCAAATGTTTAGTCTACTTGTCCAGCAAGTAAACTATAGGTTTAGCTTCCTTGTCCAGCAAGTAAAACTAGTTTCCCTTAGATGTTCTTCACTTGGGGACTTGTGCAACAATGCCTCGAGTCCGTCCTATCCGAGCCTCGATCTTCGTTCCCGAACCCGCAAAAAGGGACCCACCCCGGGAGGTTTGGGTGGTGGTTCCCCTCCGAAACTTAAGTCGATATCGGGAGTTGGAAGGAAAAAGTAGAGATCAAAAGAGAAAGTGAGAGAGTATTTTTACAAAGTAAGTTTGCACTTGTTTGCATTGAATGATCTTTCTCCCGATTTCAGGGGTAATTATAGTGTTTGTAGTATGACTGCTATCCTTAAAAGTTGCCCTAGAATAGTGGCACCTGATTGGCTAGGCAATCAAACCATGACACTTGGCAGGCTAGGATTTGTGAGGATTTGGGCTTTGACTAACCTTTGGGCCAGAAAGGTGAGTCTTTTCTCCCAACTGGGTACAACCCAATGGTTAAATCTTTTTTTTTCTTTTTTTTTCTGAGAGGACACGTGTACGGCCCTGATGGACCCAAGTGTCTCTAAAGGAGCCGTAGATATTTTAGGCTACAACACAAACAATATACATAAAATAGAACATGGGAAATTTCACTTTTATGAGATGTATCAATTTTGGGAATTGCAGTTATGCACATAAAATAGAACATGGGAAATTTCACTTTTATGAGATGTTTCAGTTTTGGGAATTGCAGTTATGCACATGACTTATAATCTCCTTTCTCAATTTTCTCTCTCTTCTATCCTTTGGGTCACCCCTTTTGCGCTCATTCTCTCCTCTCTATATTTTAATCTTTGTTTTTTCTAAAAACCAAATAGTTTGGTCATGTGTAAGAAATTTGAACATTTTTGCCTATAGATAGAATTGTTTTCCATTTTCTCTTTTGCCTTTCTAATTATTGGACAAAAATGTTAGACTTTGTGCAATTAATATTGTGAGTTTATCAATCACTTAAAAAACCTACATCAAACTCAAACAACCTACACCAAATGCAACCATTATATTTCAAACCAAATCGTAAAAAATTACATCAAACTCAAACAACCTACACCAAATGCAGTTACAACCATTAAAACTGCAAGTACAAAATTTAAAAGTATTACACCTATTAGATCTATAGATCGTATGAAATGAAGAAATGATCCACACAAATAGATGAAAAAAGAAAAGACCTGACAAAACTAGGCTGGAGTTTACTCTATCTGCCAAATGAAATAGACATTAATATTTTCCTTCTTCTTCCATCAATAAAGAGTCGAACTTAGGATATTGCTGTCCGTTTTGGGCGACGTGGAGCTACGTAAAAGCAAAAAGAAAAATAAAGAAGTAGAACTCCAAATAATTCTTACCTTCATGTCTTAATCGTCCAGGTGTTTTTTTCTCATATATTGTTAGGCTACTTTATAAGTCCAAAATGGATCATTAAATAAGTTTTTTTTATTATTACATATTTAACCAATCAAACTAAAAAAAAAAATGAAATTTTTACTTATTAAATTATAAGTATTTATTTCTTATTGAAAATCAATTAATAAAAGAAATAAAATGAAATACCAAAATAGTTGTACCATTTTTTCATAATTTTGGACATTTAAAAACCTAATCATTAATATCTTTGAGTTTATATTTTATAAAGAAAATGACAGTTGATATTACCAATATACATATAGAAAAATACAATAAAATACGATCAGATAGGATATGTAAAAATTTCAAAAAGTCTACATTTTCTCCACGAAGAGCACGTGCATTTGCCCGGTTCCCCAATACTAGTATATATATAAAGGAGGAACTTTTCGGGAGCATAGGTAGCTCCTCAATATTTCGAGGTCATAGAGCGCGCCACGTAGGATTGCCATGTCATTAATTTTTATTTTTATTATTTACCTTAGAGTTCTACATAGATTTAAATACATGTAAGGAGCTTTGGATAAGCGGAAATTTGAGTTTGGTTTTGAATGAACAACCTAAATTATTATATTATGTATTTTGTGTATAACTTTTGCTACGTAATTCGGAATATTATAATTTTTGTACCATTGGATAGTGCTCGAAATATGCTCTGAAATAAGATCCATATACAATATAGTTCTATAACTTATGAAATAGAGAGTGCCACGTAGGATTGCCATGTCATTAATTTTTGTTTTAAATATTTTAAAAAATACACATATTTATATACATAAAAGGAGTTTTGAATAAGGAGAAATTTGAGTTTGGTTTTGAACAAAACAACCTAAATGATTATATTATGTAAATTGAATATAATCGTTGCTACCTAATGCAAAAACATTATAATTTTTTTTTATCATTGGAGAGTGCTTGAAATATGCTTCAAAATGAGAACCATTTACAATATAGCTTTACAACTCATGAAAATATATTTAATTAGATGAATGGTAAGACATTTTTTAGTATTTCTTTTAGATAAATATAATAATAATTAAGCTATAAGTATAGTGTACAATATGTGATTATAGCATTTTATAATAGGTCCAAATTACAGGATTAAAAATATTATCTTTCAAAACCTCAATCCTTAATTACTCAATTGAACCAAAACAATTTATTGTTACAAGAAAAACTAAAATCTGTAGCGATAAACTTACATATATATTAGAATTTTGGATGATGAAAAAATTTGAGTTTGATTTTAAAAAACAACCTTAGAATATTATAAAGAGCTCCATCTAAACAAGTCATGTTATTGTTTTTAATTTTTAATTTTTTTTAATTAAAATAGTGTTCAACATAGATATAAATACATATAAGGTGTTTTGGATAAGTGAAGATATCGTCTCGATTTTAAATAAACAACCTAAATTATTATACTATGTAAATTGATAATAACTTTTGCTACAAATTCGCAATATTATAATTTTTTTTTACCATTGGAGAGTGCTCGAAATATGCTTCGAAATAAGTTATATATACAATATAGTATTACAACTTATGAAAATTTATTTATTTAGATGAACAATAACGTATCATTTATTCTTTATTTTAATTACATATAAAAATAACTATAACAATAGCGTATTATATGTAACAATTCAATTATATCTTTCAAAATCATACTTTTAAAAAATGAGTTATATAAAGATGAAAGAGTACATATTTATAATTTTGAACCTATAGCATACCATGGTGGCATTATATGAATCAAATGAAAGTTTGTCAACGATATTGCAAAGGTATTATGCAATTGACTAATTATTTTATTCCTAGAATATTTATTGTATACATAATTATTTATGTTTGTATTTTCCATATATCTATATGTCAGATCTTATTCTTTTCTCCATGAACTTGATTCTACTAAACTAATTGGAAATCAAGGTTCGCGTTTCTAAATTATTTGAGGCCACAGATCATAAAAAAGGAGAAAGTTTGATAAGTCCTGGTATGGTCATGATGGATGAAGAGGTATTTTTTCTCTTAAATAGTATTTTTCGCTTATTAGTAGAGGTTAGTTTTATATTTAATTAATTTTATTCATGATACCGTCATTATGATATATTTTTTTTTCGTTTTCCCATCTTCCATTCTATATTTAGTATTTATGTGCCATTAAAAGTTAAAGTTGTGGCCGACACTCATATTTTTCGCTAATTAATCGTCCCGCATCTATTAAATAAGTACTCTCTACTTTCTTCAAATATCATTTCGGGAGTTCTTCATGTTAAAATTGTGTTAATTTTTGTTAGTCATACCAATTATAGGGATACCATTTAATAATAAACTTAGCTACAATATTTAGTTGAATATTAAAAAAATATATAACAAATCTAAAAATTAGAGTATGATGATAAATACTTATATCCGTTCTTTTTCTACTGCAACAATGGGTTTGTGCATGTTTTTTAAGGAAAAGAAAAAAGGGTAGTTTAGCATAGAGGTACCCATTCAATTAACAAGAGTAAGGGATAAGTAAATATTTAATAAAGTAAACGCAACTTTATGGGGCAATTTGATGAATAATCAATGATGGTTTAATTAACATAAAGTAAAGGCAATATTGTCAATTATAGTTGTTTTTTTACTAAAAGTGAAGTGACAATAGATGAAACTACCCAAAGTGGTGATTATTGCAATTGAAAAAGAACAGAGGAAGTATGTAAATAAAATGGTGTTGAAAAATCTCATTTTACAGCAACAGAAATTAACAAAGTTTACAAAAAATTTGCAATGAAATAATATAAACAAGAACCCGTACAACGCGACTTCAAAACTTGTAAATGAATAAAGTTGAACAAAGCAGATTAATGATGGATTAGTCAAGGAAATTTTTTTAAATTCCTTTTGAATTGAAATGGCACTCCTCATTCACCACAAAAGGACACTCTTGACTTTTTATAATTGGACAATGAATTCTGCATGATGTCATTCTAGACATTGTTGGACCAAGCCCAAATGTAATGGAGGATGAGCCTTCAATTGCTCCCGTCAAAATTTGTGCTCTTCTTTCTCTTTATGCCATCTTGTGGCTATTAGAGCACCCCTAAACGCCCCTCGTTAAAGTTTAATTCTTGAAACTAGGCTTTTGGCCCGCAAAATGCATTGGAAAGTTTTTTGTTTTATAAATTTAAGATTTTAGGATGTTTATCCTAAAATCATGGGGTTAATATTAGTTCGTCGTTTAAGTTTTTAATAATCACATCGTGCATTAAGAATATTTTACAATTGACTTATGACCCACGTTCAGATGACCGATGTACGTAATATGATGATGGAACACGTGACCAATCGTTTTTTTTCGAAAAAAAGTTGACTTAAAAAGTCTTCCGTCCGCCCTAGAGGTGATCATGGGTCGGGTAGGAATTTGCCAAAAAAAGTGACCGTTACGGGCAAAAGCCTCGAACGAAAATTCCTGCACCGAAACCCGTTATTGTGGGCCGGGCCAAACGGGCTTTATGGGTCGGTCAAAAGTAGCCTTATTTTTCGGATTTAGGTTGTTGGTGGCCCGATTTTCATGCCCAAAAATCGGGTTAGCCCCGAACCGTGGGCTGAAAAATCATGTCCAAAATTCTCTCATTTCGGACCACGTCGGGCCTAGTTGATCACCATTACTCTGCCAGCCCCATTGATTAGATAAAGATTACAATTCTTCCCACTAACTGGCACACAATCATGCAACCACTTTTGCTCCCGCTATCTGTAGTCCCACTCACCCCCTCTCTCTTGTTGTAAATATTTTGTTTTATAAATGTAAGAAACTAAATTATTGTAATCTTCTTTGCTAGATAAGTCTATAATCATATCACCCAACAAACACTAAAAACAAATGCAAATATACACATAATCGAAACAAAAAAAAAGCACCCAAATAATGATAAGAACAAAAAAATGTGGTAACAAAGACACAAAATAAAAAATGTGGTAAAATACCTTGAACAATAAAATTAGTGATTAGTATTATACAAAATTAAATAGCAAATTTTATAAAAAGAAAACAAAAAGAAAAAATTGAAACCGGGGGGGCATTGGTTCGAAAAATTTCCAAAAATTTGTACCTGATAGGAAAACTTGTTTTGTCTAAGGGGGTAAATGTCATGCGCGGAATGAATACCTTATTTTCCACTTAGTTCTGAAAAGTCACCACAACTTCAATAATGTTATTTCCAAGATGCTTGACGACAAAATCATATCGTTACAAAACCAAAATTCTAGTAAATTTTCCTTAAAAGAATCACCATTGCACCAACTTTCAATGTTATGTTGTGATTCTCAGACCCCCCAAAACACGATCGTGTTAAGAAATTCGATAGAGTACATCTAATTCATTCAAAGGGTTTAATTTTGTGTTCATTAGCTACCGTATCACGTCTTGATAGTAATACTTTGTTAAGCAATATATAAACTTTTAGGCATATTATGTTATGTTCTAAATTTGTTCTCGATATTGCAACTTGCGTATTACAACACCTAGAATTTTATATAGCAATTCTTTTTCAGATTAATATACCCTTGATTTATTTATAAATAATTGAAGTGTATGAGGACCACTCAATATGGTTATCAAAACTAATATACAATTACTATCGTTTATGAAATATACGTATTTTGTTGGTACACTTATGCTAGTTTCACAGAAAGTTTTTTTTGTTTAATAAGAATACCAACTATATTAAAAGCATATAAACGATTTTCTAAGTCTACTCGATCAGAAAGAGGGTTATATACTATTCGAAGCTAAAATGAGTTTAACAACTAAAACATATATTTAAGAAACTTTAATTAACATATTGAAATACAAATTAATCCTACACATATATATATTTTAAAAAAAACATTAGTGATGCACCTTACACGTAGAGAAAAAAACGGTCACTAATTTATTTTAGGAATTTTTCTTCCATCTCGAAGGAGTGAGTGTCATTTTGGTGTAAATACCTTATCCCGCTTATTTCTACCTGAATGAACATACTTATTCAATGATTTGATTTCCTAGATGCTTAATTACCAACCTAGTAGCGTTACACAAACCAGGCGTCTGGTCAATATTCTTCATTGGTATCATTGGTGTACTAACCTTTAGTGTTATATTGTGAATTAATAGACAGTAACATCTAATGGTATTAGGATTCATGTGGAGTAGATTTCATGCAATATCAAGTTGCCCTCTTCCTCGGAAATTGCATCTAAACTCAAATATAATACTGGATGAACACTCACCATCTCCACTATCCTATAAGTCGGGGCAAGAATAGCCCTCTCTTTAAAATACTTAGGTTCTCATAAATGATCATTTGAGAAGCTAAGGTATATCTACTTTCCACTATAGCTGATGTATAGGATCACTTTTCCTATCTATAAGAATTGACAATAAGTATAATTCCCGTGCGATACATGATTTATACAATTCAAATATTAACCTTGTAATATTTTAGATATTTAAAATGACCAATCATATTTAACTCTTTTATTTGAAGTTAAATAACTTACATATCATTAAAAAAAAATTAATTATGATAGAGATAATGATCATAATTGTACGACTGAGTATAAATCAGCTTATCGCAACGAAAAAAACCCTCAAATCATGTTACCATTTACAATACAAAACTCATCAATTACATCGTTTTTATTTTCGTGTCATATTGTAGACCCTTAATAGGTTGTTAATTATTGCATATTAATTTCAATCTTTCTTTAGTATTTAGTGTTATACGCCCATTTGTATCTTACTTTATTGATATTTGTATATTTTTGAACTGCATAATGAATATGGAGTAAATAAATGATAAATTTAATTTTACTCCTATAGAATTTGCTCTCCACAGTTTCTCAAAAGCAATTCCCTGCTTTTTTCTCAAAAGCAATTCAAAGGAACAAAAAACTATGGAGGCAATATTTAAATATATATAGAGTCAGCCAAAGTTTTTATATTAATTAAGAGTAATTAAGAAAATAATAACCTTGTACAACTGTACAAATATAAATATGTAGTACTTGTACTATGTATGTGAGTTTCATAGGTTTTCCGTATGGTTTTAAATAAATAAAATGATGAATGTGAAAACAAAAGTACGTAGACAAAATAACAACTTATTTAATAACCCTATCATATCCTTTCGCGGTGGTTTTACTCTCTTTTCCTCTACATCTCGAAAAAATAGCTCAATCCTTTTAGTCGATCTATCTCTCTATAAATACATAAAGTGACAAAACCACTAAACTTAGTACTCGTTTATTAGGAGTAAAACCAACTAACGTTGAATAGTTACAAACCCCTCCTTTAACATATAATGGTTGGAAACTACCTCATTTTGTTGATTCGCCTGTCTCCATTGTGTCACGATGCTCATCAGATATCCCTATTTCGAGTTTAATACCCATGCAATTTCTTAATGTATATGGTTTACAATTGTAATATTATTACTTTTGTAGAAAAATTTAAGGTAAATATATAGTTAACTCCTTTCCAATAACAAATTAATCATTACATCATTATTTAATTAAAATAATAGTCGATATATAATTAAGGAATGAGGGGACATCGATGAACCCGGTTATTGCAATTGCTCAAGATACCCTTTCTTTTAGCTTCTAAAGTCTATTTTTTAGTTCAAGATAGTTCTTACTAATTGGAATCAAAGAATTAGTATAGATCTGTACGCCAAAATGAGAATGGGCTAGGGTTATGAACTTATAATCTAGAATATGATGATCGAGTCGGTTGCATGATTATAAATTCATTCCATACTGGACCAGAATAGCGTTATATGTTCTCACTTTGAATAATACCACCTAATATAATTTTCATATATGCATAATCAGAACATTCTTATATTTGACATACTTTTTACCATATCCAATCATGAAATATGTTAGCTAATAGATTTGATAAAAATGTTAACAAAAAAGTTAGTCATTATGACTTATATTAGCCAATCAATAGATTAAGTAAATATAAATGGGCAAGTATGATTTACTATTAAAATCATATTATCAAAAGGTATTGCATGCACCGGGTATATATCATTATAATATTTTGAGATGCAAATATGTCTGTATATGAAATTAAGCAACATGCATGATGATAATCTTGAAACTCAATTTGCTTTAACATGAATTGTTGGCGCACTTCCCAACCTTGGCATGTGTTCGAATCGTCATTGCAATACTTTGTAACTACTTCTTTTTCTTTTTGTGGCGTCAATAAATAAAGTTTAAGTCATCGTAAATTATTTGTACTATTATATGGGAAGAGTTGCTTATTTTCTTTAACTTTTTCCTTTTAATATTTTCTTTTCATCTTCATTACTCTGGTTAAACAAATTACTCTATAATTATTTAAAATTACCTTAAAATAAATTAAAATGACTCTAAAGAAATAAAAGTTATCCTCAAATTAATCCAAGTTAGCCCCTAAATGTACCGAAGTCACCCTATAATATATTAAAGTCATCTTAACTTGTATTGAAGTTAATAAAAATTATCCTTAAATTAATTCTTCGTTGATTACAAAATACTATTTGCGAACACCTTGGTGATGACCCTCTTCTTGAATTCCCTATATGTAAAGACTGATTATTTGAAGTTTCGATTGCTAAAAAATAAAAACCGTCATTTGTACCCAATACAACTCGTAATCCATCTCCATTCTCTAGTACTTCAAATTTGGAATATATGCCAAAGGAAATCTCATTGGTGGTTGAAAAGTTGCCCTTGTAAGTAAAACCTTCACGAATATAATTAACTCTATCAATAGAATGTTTTCAATAACTATTACGAAATGGAGGTGTCGAGGATTCATTCACATATTTCTAGATTGTTTTTTCTTCATTGCAAATTGTAATGGCCCGCGGTTTTTTAAGCACGTCTAATTGTGGAAGCTAACAAATTTCATTATAATGATTATGTTATGATATTTCTACTCTCAAATTTTATTTTAGAAATATGGAGTTTTTATTAAATATTATTGAAAATTTAATGGTTTGAATTGGAATTGATTCACCAAACCAAATTAAAGCAAAGGTATTATATAAATGTCCTTATTATTGTTTGGGTCAAGCTCAAATGGCTTAATGAAGCATAATCTAATACCACAAACACTTGTAGGATTCATTCATTCTCTCTTCTCTTCGTGGCCTTCATTGGGAGAGCCAAATCAACCCTCTTCTCCAACTTTTTTTCTCCCTCTTTCAAAATATGAAGGTGGCAGTACATGCTCTTTTTTTTGTCATTTCCCCCAAGCTCACCTACAAATACCATGAACATCGAAGCTAAAAATCTCTCGTCTTTGAGGAACCAAAATTCCCTCATTTAAATTCAATTTTCGGCAAGATTTCTG
The DNA here is from genome assembly GCA_947648045.1 of Beta corolliflora. NCBI lineage: Eukaryota > Viridiplantae > Streptophyta > Magnoliopsida > Caryophyllales > Amaranthaceae > Beta > Beta corolliflora. The sequence continues at coordinate 19,696 of CANSZD010001587.1, forward strand.
TCTAGTTTTCACTTGCAAAGAGTCGTGAGAAACCCTTGCATTCTCTCGATTCTCATACGGGCGTTGTCGATACGTTGAACCACCATGTCCCGCTACTGAGTTGCTTCTGGTTCTTCTCTGTGCTGATTTTTTTTTGTGAAATCTATCTTGATCGTGCAGCATATGGTGCATTATATAGTAGTAAGGATTTAGTCTTTTTTATTTTAGTTTTTTTGAAGAAAATTGAGGAATCAATCTTTGACAGCCGAAAATCAAGGGATAAATCTTCAAGTTATTTATGCTAAAAAAACTATAGATTGGTATTTGCTTAAATTAGGCTTTCATTTTTGGAAGTAACCGGGTTGAATTTAAGTCTCTATCATATAAGCCAAGGGGGGAGCTATGGTGTCCCCTTGAAAAAGTCCAAAATATCCCTCACGTTACCTTAGCGATTAAATATATTTTGCAAATTCAAATAAAGCATATACTATAATAAGGAAACTTTTGTAAATTAAAAAAAACAAGCAATCTTATACAACTATGAACATTTCATATTCAAATACATATGAAACAAAATAAGGAAACAAATACATTGCATATCAAGGCCTAATCAAATAAAATTTATAACACAATCAATGCAAATCATTAATTACGTTTGACAAAAAAAAATTGAAATTTACCATAAATTAACAAAGACACATTAAAAAACTATTTAGGATAATACATTAGATAAAACTGTTATTAAAAATACAAACTTAATGCTTTTTCCTACTAGATCTAAAAAAATTTATTGTTTATATATATGTATATACTTATTTTAAGTTGTTTAGATTGACAAGTGTGCGTGGTTTTTTATGAGAATTAATAAAACTTGAAATACCAAGAGTTATGAAACAATTTTTTTTTGCCTATTGATTTGTCAATTACTATGTATTTAAATAGTAATTGTTAGTACATTAATTATTTTTTTATTAAATCAAAAAATGTCTGCACCCTTAAACTGTCATTCAACCAATTTTTTAACGCTTGAATATCAATATTCTTACTAAAATATTGCCGCACGCATAGCGTGCACATTAGGCTAATCTCTATTATATAAAGGAAGGGGGGAGCTATGGTGTCCCCCAAGGATATTATTTTACTACCCTCATGAATAAATTAACTACTTTGCCCAAAAAAAAGAAAAAAAAATCAAACTCAAATATAGCATAAAAAAGTTAACAAAAATGTTGAAAACATTATATTATAACCGAGCCACCATAAATGATGACAATTGTCTACAAGTATTAATGCATTCATACTAACAAAGTAGATATGAAAATTATATTAGCCAAATATTTTATCAATTAGTACACAATTAAGTACTCCGTATTACATTAAAACTATAAAATTCAATCAATTAACAAAGTGAAATAGTTTCATTAACAAATATTATATAAATTAACTATGGTGTCCCCCAAGGATATTATTTTACTACCCTCATGAATAAATTAGCTACTTTGCCCAAAAAAAAGAAAAAAAAAATCAAACTCAAATATAGCATAAAAAAGTTAACAAAAATATTGAAAACATTATATAATAACCGAGCCACCATAAATGAAGACAATTGTCTAAAAGTATTAATGCATTCATACTAACAAAGTAGATATGAAAAATTATATTAGCCAAATATTTTATCAATTAGTACACAATTAAGTACTCCGTATTACATTAAAACTATAAAATTCAATCAATTAACAAAGTGAAATAGTTTCATTAACAAATATTATATAAATACAAACATGACATATTATGTAAATGCAGACATGACAAACCTTTTGCTAAACAAACATTCAAATAAAAAATGACACAACTCTCAATTCCTAACTTGAAATCAAAGTATCCACTTTCTTCACAATCTATGAAGTACTATCTACTTTCATTCAAATAAAGTATCCACTTAAGTGACATAGACTAAACCAATTAAATTTTGCAACTAACAAAAATTATACTTGATGTCTAATGTTCAAATTTTGACTCATATGCAAAAAAAAAAAATTTCGAGTTTCTGTCTCGAAAAATAACCAAGCACGCATCGCGTGCAAAAATGTTAGTATTAATAACAATAACCGGTTTTATAAAATTTGATTTGTTTTCCTAAAAAAGTATATGCTTGATTGATTAATTGATTCACTGATTTATTTTCCCTTAAATGCTACACGCTTGATTGGAGTAATTGATTCATTCTTAAATTCCTAGCAAAATCAGTTAATCTAATTGAATTGTTTCCTAAAATGTTATAGGCTTAATTGAACTAATTGATTTACGTCTAAAAATATCGGGTAATAGTGAGAAAGCTAAAAACAGATGACACGTGGCATGATCATGTAATGTTTGGAGAAACCAAGGAGCACTGAGAGGCGAGGAAGAATCATGGCACGCCACATAGGATAATTTTTTCTTCTTTTATTAGTATATATGATATGATGATTTAGTCATGTGTCATGAAATAATGAAATCAATAATTACCTTGCACTAAATTGTCATAGGATAACATGTTTTATGATATAAAGTGCGTTCTCTTCACCTTAAAAAAATTAAATTTCGTAGGTTAAATCACTTAACCGTTCTTTTATTAATTTTGTTACTTATTCTTTCTTTTAGGTTTTTATAATTAAACTTGATGAACGATAAAAAGAATGTTAAGTGAATTTATTTAGGATTTTTTTACATAGTGTTTTGGTGTATGAAGTTTGAACCACCTTTTCCATCCAACCAAAAAAAAAAGAAAAAGCAAAAAAGGAAAAGGAGGTATCAAACCACAAAACGCATCATCTGTACATGCTAAAGGACTGGAGAAATCTTGAGCGGCTGCGAAGAAGTAGTTGCAACGAAGGAGGAGGTGGCGGCCAACGACGACGTAGCTTCTCAATTCAGGTGAGACAGTTCGAAAACCCTACATTTGATTTTTGGCCCTTCATATTTATCCGTATTCAATCCTCAATCTTAATCTTAAACCTCCTCGGGCTCGGTTTCTTTTTGAAATAGGTAGTTTTATGAAACTAAAACTGTTGTTCTAAAGTAACTTATCCAATCCTTAATCTTAATCTTAATCTTAATCTTAATCTTAATCTTAATCCTACTCGTGCTCGGGCTGGGTTTCTTATTCTATAAGCTATCCCTCCTATAAATTGGAGAGTGCATCGATCTATGCTAGAGAATAGAGAATAGAGATTAGAGATTAGAGATTAGAGAATAGAGATGCTTTCTTTCTTATTTTTCACTTTCCAATCTATTACTTGCTGTTACTTTTTAAATACACTACTTCTATGCCAGTGCCCAGTATTATAATTCAATCATATTCCCAACAAAATCAATCAATTAATTGTAGCTTGCTAGCTGTTCCAATTTCAGGCTCCTTTTATTTATGTCATTATTCACATTCTTTGACCAAACAAGGCCTATATTTTTCCATTACTATTATCTCCTTTAATTTGTAATATTGCCCAACTTATACAATTTCATCGATTGTAAGTTTCAATTATCTAATCATAGCCTATATCTTTTTTTATCTCTTACTTGTTTCTCCATTCTTGACATAATGACTATCATTTAATGAATTCCAAAACTAGCTAGTTGGATTATTCGAATTCGTTTTTAAAATTGCTTCACATCAGTTTGAGAAGAGATCATCAGATCCAACAACCTCTAAACATCATAAATTGAGGGGAAAAAGCTCTCATTTATGAGTTAGGACTAGTTGACTCACATTAGATAAGAAGAGGTCGTATAATTAAAACTCAGAAAGTGAAGTATATATTATCTCCACATGCTACTCCTACCTCGAGTGGTATTTTTTAGCTATTTCAAAACAGAACTTCAAACACACTTCTCACCATTAGTAAGTTTGCTTAAGTTCAAATCCTACAAGCTAAGCTACTTCAAAAATTGTTGCCTAACCAGCCAAGCTCTAAATATGAAATGAATTATGAAGCTATGAAGAAGTTGGATTAATCTGTGAATATGTCAAGCTACGAATAAGCGAATCTGTGAAGCTATGAAGAACTTGAAGAAACGAATGAAAATGGTGAAGCTATGAAGAAGTTGGATTAATCAAAACAATAAGCGAATCTATACTGAAAGTGCAAATTAATGTACAAAGCTCATTTTTTTTCTTAATCCTTGATGTGAATATGTGATCCATGAAACCGACTCTGCAAGAATTCCACAGCATATGCTATGACTTAATTCATAATATTCTTATGATTTATGAAGAGCGAGGCAGAATATGGCTTATAAATTCTATTGTGGAAGGAGTATGGACATTGTGAATATTATCTACTTTATGGAGTTAATTATAAACTGCATGGAAAATCGTTTTTTGTCAACAGAAAACATATACATATATTTCCTCCGTTTTACATGCTTTGCAATATTAAAGTATGACATAAGATTTTAGGAAATGGGAGATAAAAAAGAGAGAAAAAAGGACCCCTATAACTTAAGAGAGTATATATTGCCAAAAATGTCAATGTTGCAAGTAATATGTAACTTCTTAAAGTGGTGGGATTATATTATTTATCCATATTTGTTCTCAGTGTACCAAATTCGAGAAAATAGATCAAGAGAAAACTTTGTCTGAGGCCAGGTTTTTAACCGCTAGTGCATGTATCTTTGATTGTCATTAGACCATGTACTTTGATATCTGTCACACTAGACCACATTACATTATGTGCTCAAGGTTAAGTAAGCAAAAAACTAGATTTTAGGTGAGCTAACTAATAAGATCGATACTTAACCCTACACATCATACCAATTTTTGATGTATTGTTGAAAGTACACCACTATCAAACAATTACAGAAGTTCGTTTTGGAGGATGATTAACTTATTCTTAAATGAATTAATGACAACTCCATAAGCCTTCTGATTGAGGGTGATCAGCAAACTATAGTAAAACAATTGCATGGCTGAATTGTGAGGTAATTCTTATTTAGCTATGAATAGTCAAAATCGACGGAGATTTTTGTCCAAAGAAGACCGATTGCTCACACACCAGTAGGTAAAAACAACAATATATACAACCCATTAATTCATCTGGCTTTATGAGAAACTCAAGCAATTAGGAGCCAAAGTAAGTGTTTGTGTAGAACTGACTAAAAAAAGGCCTACATTTCTCTTGCATACAATAGCATATATTCGGCATATGCTCAAGAATCCTTGTGGTCCATACACCACAACATTCCTCTCATAACACAATTTTCTTGCAATCTCACAATTTTTACCTGGACAAGTCTTACAGTAGAAAGTAAATGCAATATCGTAGAAACAATCATCTCTATTATATAAGGGAAGGGGGGGAGGAAGATGGTGTCCCTTTATGAAAATACTAAATTACCCTTAATGATCTAATGGAATAAAAAAACCATTTCTCATTTCAATTTGTCATTCTGAATTAGTTAAAAATGGTATATGCATAATATTTCAATCAAAAAATTAAATGGACAAAATATCTTGATCTTTTTTTTATAAGAGAAGATGGTATACACTCACTACCTTTTGATACTTTAATTCAGTCAAACCAACTCATAATTATATTCTTTTTGTTCAAAATTCATTCACAAAAAATTAATATTAAAATTCACTCACAATCTTTGTTAGTTTTTTACATTAGCGAATTAATATATCTAAATTCATCTAACTATTAATCTTTCACATTTTAGTGTGATCATAACTATAGTACGAATGGAGTATATAATAGAATAACAAGTTTTGAAATTAACGCACATATCGCTTGCATATAATTCTAGTTGTGCCTATAAATAAAGCTAGCATGTAACACAAGCCATGTAACAAATATACTGAGATGGTCATGGTTACTTTTTGTGCTGCCACATAAAACTTGTATGTCATCGGTGTCTGATTGCTAAACATAAGACATGTGCAATTTTGTAAAGAATGATTCTATTTTGAGGATCGTATTGCACTTCTCTCCATAATTCTAAGGAAATTTTCTTTATCTCTATCTGTTTGACAGTCTGCACTTTTGAAGACCCTCACAAATAGGAGTTTTCCCACATAACAATACGTATACAAAATGTTTGTAGGCATTACAAAATTCAAACTGTGTCATTACATATAGTACTCCCTCCATTTCAAAATAGTTTGAACACTTTCCTTTTATGTCTTTCCATATTATCTTTGAAACTTCCATTTTTGACGTGGCCCTACTATTACAAAATTCAAACTCGTGTCATTACATATAATCTTCTCTCCATCCCAAAAATAGTTTGAACACTTTCCTTTTATGTTTGTCCCATATTATCTTTGAAACTTCCATTTTTGACATGGTCCTACTATTAATATATTATTTCTTTTATACTCATTTGGCCCACACTCTACCTTTTATCAATAAAAAGTTATTCAATTTTCTCTCTCCTCTAATAAAAAATACCCCACTAACTCCTATCATATCTACTTTTTAAATAAAATAACATTTGATAACCACATTACAACTTATCACCTTAAAATACGTGTCCCAACAAGTGTTCAAATCTTTATGGGACGAAGGGAGTATCTTAAATAATACCCTCTTAGATAGGATCTTGGTGCTTCCTCGATTGTGCCCAACTTTTCCTTTTTTGATGTATTGGTATCTTTTATATTTCCAATGTAGTTTTGTGTTCATTGATCTTTACCTTTTCTTTTCGAGAGAGATTTCATCATCACTTATGTTTGTGGAGGCTTTCATAAACGGCGGGTCCTCCAAGACACTCGTCGATACGGGTGCATCTCATAACTTCGTAGCGGAAAAACAAGCCATAAGGTTAGGGCTACGATATGCCAAGGAGCTCGGCACGCTGAAAATTGCCAACACCTCACCGGTTGCCGATCCACCGCATAGCTCGTAAAGTGTCCCTTCGTTTGAGTGAATGGAAGGGAACAATTTATCTCACCGTCGTCCCCATGGACAACTTCTCACTAGTATTGGGCATGGAGTTCATGGACTCGGTGAGCTATGGACGTTCGAGAAGAACGAAATGATGACAATTGCCAAGGGCTATGAAGCATGCTCGTCCCAATCACTCGAGAGGTGGTCGAAGCCAAAACTCATCTCGGCCTATGCAAGTCAAGAAGAGCTTCCAAAGGGGACAACCGGCATATCTAGCGACGCTCGTCGAGAAGGGGGCTCAACAAGGCAACATTCCGAAGGAGGTTACGGAAAACCTTGTAGGAGTTCGAGGATGTAATGCCGCCGGAACTACGGAAGGAGCTCCCGCCAAGGCGAAAGGTGGACCACCCAATCGAGCCGGAACCGGGGAGCAAGGCCTCCAACCATGGGGCCTTATCGAAAGCAACTCAAGGAACTATTGGAAGCGGGGTTCATATTTTCCTTTTTTAGAATTTTAGTATTAGTAGATAGCATTAGATTATAGAAAGTTTATTTTTAAGACATTATTGGAAGAAATTGATGCTTTGAGAGAAATTGTTCTTGTATATAAATTAAATCTGAAAAGATGAATAGAGCAAGCAAAGAATTTTTGTAGTTATTTATATGTTGTTTTATAGAAAAAAAGTGTATATACAAAGAGCCGCTAATACGGGAGCGATGCACAGGATACCGTTTGTATATCGTATTTTATTCTAATTTTTAAAAAAGACGTGTAATAAACCTAAGAAACCGGTTGTGGTCAGTAACTGGTTTCAAAAGGTAAGGTAAGGAGACTGGTTTTAAATGTTAACTGGTCTCCTAACATCTATACACTAACCTAAGAGACTGGTTTTAGCCGTCAACTGCTCTTGCAAATAAACAAAGAAGCCAGACATCATAACCGGTCTCCTAACCTAGGACACATGTGTGAGATGGGAGACCTGTTGTAGTCTGGTTTCCTAAGCCATTTTCAACCGGTTTACTAGGCCTTTTTTTATAGTAGTGCTTGACCCACCACAAAAGGACACTCTTGACTTTTTATAATCGGGCTATGAATTTTGCATGATGTCCCTTTGGACATTGTTGGGCCAAGCCCAAATCTAATTGAGGATGAACCTTCAATTGCTCTTGGCCAAAATTTGTGCTCTTCTTTCTCTTTATGCCATCTTCGATCTTGTGGCTAGGGGTGTAAAGTGGATGATTGACCGGATTGGACTTTACCAAATCCAAATCCAGTCCAAAGTTTTTTGGACTCGAGAAATTGAGTCCAAGTCCGATCCAAATATTTTTTGAGTCCAGTCCTACTTGTGGCTATTAGAGCATCCCCAAACGCCCTTTGTGTAAAGTTTAATTCATGAAATTTAGTCATGTGTCAGGAAGTGATGAAATCAATAATTACCTTGCACTCGTGATCAAATATATCAAAAGAGTTTATTATCTTATAACAATCCATGATATTATCAGAGGATGACATGTTTTATCACTTAGAGTGCATTCTCTTCACCTTAAACAAATAAGTTTCGGGTCCAATCAATTCAGACCATAGTTCAAATAAGTTTTAATAAGGTCCAATAAGTTCCAATCAGGTCCAATAAGTTTCAATAAGTTCCAATAAGGTCCAAATAGTCAATTATCGATAACATCTACTAAGTTTTAATCAGGTCAAATCAAGTCTAACAAGTTCCAACGGGGTCCAATAAGTTTCAATCAGGTCCAATGAGTTGAATCAAGTCTAATCAGGTCCAATAAGTTCAAATAAGTTCTATTGAGATAAGTTCAGGGTTTTTAAAGTGAAGAGAATGCACCCATAGACCTTAGTCATGAGCTGGCAAACCAAAATAATTTGTTTCAGAGCGCTATCAAATTTGAACATTCGACATTTTTTTTGGCTAAACTTCGCAGGTTAAAATACTTAACCCTTCTTTTATTAATTTTTTTTAGTTATTCTTTCTTTTAGGTTTTTATAATTAAACTTTATGAATGAAAAAAAGAATGCTAAGTAAATTTATTTAGAATTTTTTACTTTGTATTAACATAGTCTTTTTGTCTTAATTGATTGAATTTTTCGTTCTGATGTTGGAAATTAGAATTGACTGTGTTTGTAAAATGTTATAAAATGATTGATAAGATATTTTGATCGATGTAATATAATATTCCTTTCTACTTTTTTCAGTATAAATGTACTAAATCTTATAATCAATGTAAACTTGATTGCCTTTAATATTTTAGTAAATTTTTTCTTTTTTTTTAAATTGTAGTAGTTGATTTACTAATGGGCACCTTTTCCCTTCAAACGAAAAAATAAAATAAAAAAGGTAAAAACGCATCATCTCTACAGGCTACAGCAAGAAAGGACTGGAGAGATCTCGAGCGGCTGCGAAGGAGTAGCTGCAACGAAGGAGGAGGTGGCTGCCGACGACGTAGCTTCTCAATTCAGGTGAAACACTTCGAAAACCCTACGTCTGATTTTTGGCCCTTCATATTTATACGTATTCAAACCTAACCCAATCCTCAATCTTAATCTTAAACTTCCTCGGTTTCGGTTTCTTATTGAAATAGGTAGTTTTATGAAACTAAAACTGTTGTTCTAAAGTAACTTATCCAATCCTTAATCTTAATCTTAATCTTAATCCTACTCAGGCTCGGGCTCGGGCTCGGGCTCGGTTTCTTATTCTAAAAGCTATCCCTCCTATAAATTAAATTGGGGAGTGTTTCTATCCATCGATCTATCTATCTGTTCATCAGAAAGAAAAAAAAAATGGGTGATGAGACAATAACAGAAGGGTATGAGCAGTTGGTTGATAGGGAGGTGACGTGGCAGGATGCGGTGGTGGATGATGTGGGATATGGTTTCATTCCCGGTGTGATAGGTGGTTTCCCGTACCACTTGGTAAAAGGGCTGCGTCAAAACTTTGGCTTTGGCACGGCCTTGAGATCGGCATGCCACAAAGCTCCGCATGTGGGTAGTGCTCTTGTGGGTTTTAATCTAGCATGTCACGCTGGCCATTTTGTGGACTGGTCAATTCGTGGTAAGGAGGATTTTTACAACATTTTCTTCAGTTTCGCCTCCGGGGGAGCCGCTCTCAGGGCTAAGCATGGAATTATATCTGCGTCACGCTCCGCCCTCTGTATCGGAACTCTTTCCACCCTCGCCGTCGCTTGGAATGAACAGTTAAAAAAGAGGACGGATCAACAAGATTACCTAGCCAACACCAACAGGAGAGCCAGAGGATCAGGAGACCCAACACATTGTCATCAATAAATATCCATGTTTTTATTTTTTTTTGTGGTTGAGATGCTAGAGATTGGAGAATAGAGATGCTTTCTTATTTTTAATACACTACTTCTATGCCAGTGCCCAGTATTATAATTCAATCATATTCCAATAAAATCATATTGCAGCTTGCTAGCTGTTCCAATTTCAGCCTCCTTGTATGTATGTCAATATTCACATTCTCTGACCACATTTTAATTGTATAGCTGTTTACTGTTGCACATCAAATTCAAATATCAAAGTGATGGACTTTCTCTATTGTTGTTCTTGTATCGATTTTGCCTCTATCTATTTGATGGATACCATATCAGAACCATAGTTTTATAACCCTAAGCCAACTAGTAGTAATTAGTATACAAACTACAAAGTAAAAATGCCCCTATAACTTATAGAAATGTTATAAAGAGATTATACACTTTCATTCAATAAAAAGTATTTATAGTTACAGACAAGGTTAAGCTAAAAGCTAAATAAAGATACAGAAGATACATACAGAAGGAAATTAGGAGAACAGAAGAGATTGATTCTATACGTAAAAAGATGAAGGAATATCCGTAATATCGTGGCAGGATTGCCAGGATATATGGAAGATAAAAGAAAAGTCTTGACTATGATTTAGAGAATCATAGGTCAATCGTTATCATAACTTACCTCCACCTGTTTCTAAAGCTTATGTTTTCCATTACTATTATCTCCTTTAATTTGTAATATTGCCCAACTTTTACAATTTCATCTATTGTAAATTTCAATTATCTAATCATAGCCTATATCTTTTTTTTATCTCTTGCTTGTTTTCTATTCTTGACATCATGACTATCATTTCATGAGTTCCAAAACTAGCTAGTTGGATTATTCGAATTCGTTTTTTAAAATTGCTTCACATCAGTTCGAGAAGAGACCGTCAGATCCAACTACTTCTAAACATCATAAATTGAGGGGGAAAACACTTATTTGTGAGTTAGGACTAGTTGACTCACATTAGATAAGAAGAGGCCGTATAATTAAAGCTCAGTGCGATACAAACTCCGCAGTTTCAGAATCTTGGACAATAAGTGGAAGATAATGAAAGGAAACGAATGAAAATGGTGAAGCTATGAAGAAGTTGGATTGATCAAAACAACACGCGAATCTCTACTAAAAGTACAAATTAATGAACAAAGCTGCTTTTTTATTCCTAATCCTTGAAGTGAATATGTGATCCATGAATCCGACTCTGCAAGAATTCCACAGCATATGCTATGACTTAATTCATAATATTCTTATGAAGAGCGAGGCATAATATGGCTTAAAAATTCTATTGTGGAAGGAGTATGGACATTGTGAATATTATCTACTTTACGGAGTTACTTATAAACTGCATGGAAAATCGTTTTTGTCAACAGAAAACGTATACATATATTTCTTCCGTTTCTTTTTACTTGCAACTAACATTAAAGTATGACTTAAGATTTTAGGAGATGAGAGATAAAAAAAAAGAGAGAAAAAAGACACCCCTATGACTTATGAGAGTATATATTGCCAAAAATATCAATGTTGCAAGTAATATGTAACTTTTTAAAGTGGCAAAATTATATTATTTACCCATATTTATTCTCGGTGTACCAAATTTGAGAAAATAGATCAAGAGAAAACTTTGTCTGAGGCCATGTTTTTAATCGCTAGTGCATGTATATTTGATTGTCATTAGACCATGTACTTGTTAGATACAAAGTAATTGCAAACAAAAACGAAATTACAGAAACTAGACTAGGACGAGTATTTCTCTGTCCTTAGGATAATATTAGCCCTGCTATTACGCTGATGGGATTAACGCTAATTTACCCCCAGGAATCCCTAATCTAAGAATGGATTTACAGTAATTTATCCGTCCTCCATGAACATGGTTGAGAGAGTTTTGAGAGAAAACGTTTTGTGAAGGAGAAGAGAAAATGAGAAAATTGATTGCAAATAACGTTCTGCCAAAAGATATATATTGGGATAAAACCAGATGACAGTTATAGTAAACTGTCAATAAAATATTATCCCAATATGCGAAATAATAATTAATTAATAAAAAAATATTTCGGCAGAAAATTAAATGCTAATCAAAACATTAAGTCTTTGATTAGAAATATACAAGTATATTAATAACCCAAACACAAGCACATCCAAGCCCAATGCTCAACTTGACCCAATTAGTTAGGCCATCATCCAATTTAGTATAACTATCACATGAGTTTATATAAAGACAACAACAACTCTCTATTCCTTCCATGTGGGACAAATACCCACACACAATCTCTCCAACTACATATTGAAGACTATAATCCAACAATACTTTGATATCTATCACACTAGACCACATTACATTATTGTGCTCAAGGTTAAGTAAGCAAAGAACTAGATTTTAGGTGAGCCAACTAATAAGTTCGATACTTAACCCTACACATCATACCAATTTTGATGTATTGTTGAAAGTACATCACTATCGATCAAGTACAGAAGTTCGTGAATTGGAGGATGATTAACTTATTCTTACATGAAGTAATGACAAATCCATAAGCCTTCTGATTGAGGGTGATCAGCAAACTATAGTAAAACAATTGCATCGCTGAATTGTGAGGTAATTCTTATTTAGCTATGAATAGTCGAAACCGACGAAGATTTCTGTCCTAAAAAGACAGATTGCTCTCACACAGTAGGTAAAAACAACAATACAACCCATTATTTCATCTGGCTTTATGACAAGCTCAGGGAATTAGAAGCCAAAGCAAGTGTTTGTGTAGAACTGACTAATAGAATATAAAATATACTAGGATTATATTTTGTATTTGTATATAATTGGTAGAATTAATCTTCTACTGTAGTTAGGATTCTTAATATTGTTAATTAGGATATTCTTTAGGTTGTAACCCGTATATTATGATTAATGGAAATACTCCAATCAAGGGAGTTTACCGAAATCTAACATGGTATCACAGCTAGGGCTGTTCAGAGTGCGGTCTGAACCGCACCAAACCGCAACCCAAATTGTTTTTTCGCGGTTTGGGTTGGTTTACGGTTTCAAAATTGTGGTTTGGTTTGTGATTTCAAGCTTGCGGTTTGGGCTGCGTTTGAATTTTTGTAAACCGGAACCGCATCGTAAACCACAAATTTATATATTTTTAAAAAATAAAAATAAAGTATATCTATTTTGATTTTTATTTTTAAAAATACACTTGACAAACTCACAGGCATACGAGTATATGAGATAATACAACTATACAAGACTACAAGTTAATATGACTATACGAGCACTAGGTTAGGACGTGACGTTAGGACTTTGCACTCGTCAGTCATCTGCTCCTCTTTGCAATCCCCTTCCTCCCTCACTTATCTGCTCCTCTTTTTTTTTTCTCTTTTTTGTTTATTGTTTGTTGGTTGTCTTCCAACTTCGTCTGCCAATGGGAGCTTGTGAATTGTGAAGTCTTTCTTATTTTATTTGGACTCTTTGTATTTATTATCTTGTTTTAGAGAATTATATATTGGTTTATCAACAACTTTGTACCAATATTTTTTTTATTCTTAGATTACAAAACTCATATCGCGGAGGAAAATATGGTTAAACCGCAAACCGCACCGCACCAAACCGTTTTGTGTGGTCCGGTTTGGGTTAGTTTGAGCAAAAGTGCGGTGTAGCTTGGGTTGGAAAAATGTCAAACCGTATATTTGCGGTTTAGTTTGGGTTACATCTATCCCAAACCGCACCAACACAACCCACGAACAGTCCTAATCACAGCCACAAGAAAATAAAAACCACATACTCGTCCGTCAGCTTCTTTTGAGTTCCGCCAACTGCAATGACCAAGGACGGCGAGTCGAGCCAACCCACGTCACCTCCTCCACCTTCAGGCAACCCAACTACCACCTTGCATTGTTTGTCAGCAATATCAAGAACGATATCCCATTAATTCTTGATCGTGAGAAGGTACATTATTCCAATTGGGATGAATTATTTGAGATTCACTGTCATGAGTATGATGTTTTTGGATCATATTGATTCCACCAATCCCTGACCTTCGAAATCTCTGACACACTATGGCACCGCCTTGATTCTGTAGTCAAAAAGTGGATCTTTGGCACAATCTCACCTGATCTCTTACAACCATCCTTTATTGTGGCTCCACTGCTCAAGAGACATGGGACAAATTAAACGCGATTTTTCAAGACAATAAACAAACCCGTGTCGTGTATATTGAAAATCAATTCAATCCTTTGCATCTTACCAATTTTCCCGACATCACCTTCTATTGTCAACAATTAAAGAATATTCGTGATCAACTTGCTAATGTTGATCAAGTTATGTTGGAAAAAAAATTAGTTTTACGACTCGTTAATGAACATTGTAACAGCCCAAATGAGCATTCACTAGTGGAAAAAAGGTCAAGGGTTGCGGTCAAAATATCCCTAAGGGCTGAGTTTTTGGCCTGCAGCCCTTGGACAAAAGGAAGGGTTGCGGTTTAGGCCCAAAACCGCAGCCTTTTTTACAAATGAAGGGCTGCGGTTTTCATCAAAACCACAGCCCTTGTGACCCAAAAAAAATATTTTTTTTTTGCATTTTTATTCCTAAATGATCCCCAGGCAGTTATATATATATATATATATAAAAGTATCATTTTCCATTGCAAATTTTTTTTTTATACAAGTATAAGAAATTTACAAAAATATAGATGCTAAAATATTGGATGAAGTTCTCTGCTTGCCTTTCCTAGTGAAACACTAATCTTTACTGAATTAGGGACCACGCCTTTGTAGTTTGTACAGAGCTCCGAATCCCTCATGCATTTTGAAATACCACAGGGGTACTTGGTGAAAAAACCGAATATAAAATTATTGTTAAGTGAATTTATTTAGGATTTTGTACGTTGTATTAATATAGTATTTTATGTTAAATAAATCATTTCACTTGTTAATTGATTGAATATTTTTGTTTTGATGTAATACTTGATTGTGTTTGTGAATTGATTTATAAGATATTTGATTGATGTAATATAATAATCATGTTTACTTTTTTCAGCATAAATGTACTAAATCTTATAGTGAATGTTTGTTTTTGGTGACTCGGTTATAAACTTGATTGCATTCAACATTTAAGTTATTTTTTTAATGATATATTTGAGTTTGACTTTATTTTTCATTTTTTAAAATAGTAGTAGATTTAATAATATAGTAAATTACAGAGGCACTATCATTTCACTTTTTGAGAGTGAGGGATAGTCTAGTGGTTAGAGCTTCCCCCCGGTTTCAAGAGGTAAAAAAAAAAAACTATCATTTCACTTTCTCTTAGAAGTATAATAGAGAGATATACGTATATGAGGTATGAACCACCTTTTTCCCTTGAAACAAAAAAAAAAAAGGAAAAGGAGGTATCATTGTATCAAACCACAAAACGCATCATTTCTACAGCGGCTGCGAAGGAGGAGGTGGTGGCCGACGACGTAGCTTCTCAATTCAGGTGAAACACTTCGAAAACCCTACGTCTGATTTTTGGCCCTTCATATTTATCCGTATTCAATCCTCAATCTTAATCTTAAACCTCCTCGGGCTCGGTTTCTTATTGAAATAGGTAGTTTTATGAAACTAAACCTGTTGTTCTAAAGTAACTTTTCCAATCCTTAATCTTAATCTTAATCTTAATCCTACTCAGGCTCGGGATCGGTTTCTTATTCTAAAAGCTACCCCTCCTATAAATTAAATTGGGGAGTGTTTCAATCTATCTCTCTATCTATCTGTTTACGAGAAAATTAAAAAAATTGGGTGATGAGACAATAACAGAGGGGTATGAGGAGTTGGTTGATGCGGAGGTGGCATGGCAGGATACGGTGGTGGATAATGTGGGTAGAGCTGTTCAACGGGCTGGGGGCCCTTTATCAGCCCTGATCCAGCCTGTTTATAAGAGGGCTGGGCTCAAAGTGGGCCGGGTGAAAAACGGGTTGTGTTAGAAATAACAAGGGTTGGGTATTAAATGGGCTGTATTAAAAAAATAAAAAGGCTGGGTTCTCTCCTCTCATTCTCTCTCCTCCCTCTCCTCTTACTGTCTCTCTTCAGTGATTGCAGAAAATCACGTCAAAATGAAAGATTCTCTCTCCCTTCTTTCCCCAAATTAAACCCTAAAAAAATTCCCCCAATTTCCCCCCCAAATCACAAACCCTAAAATTCTCTCTCCTCTCTCCTTTGATGTGCAATAATCATAAACCCATAAGGTGGAGTTGAGAAAGCTTTTAAGAAGACATCCAATGCGGATTTGTCATCTGCAGAACTCAAGAAAGGTGGAGAGATAAAATAATGAATATGAAGATCAACGGAGTTGTTCTTCATGTTCTTCCCATTTTGGGTTTTTTTGATGGATGAGAGAGAAAGAAGATGTTCATGGTGAAGTTTTGAATGCAGAGAAAAGAAGAGAAGGAAAGTGTGTTGGATTTTGTTGGAAGTGCGTAACTGCGTATCAAAGAATTGGGGTTCGTGAAAATGGGAATTTTTTTTTTAATTGGAAGTTGAAATTGAGTTAATAATATTAATTGATGATATCTTCAAATGCATGAATCTATCATGGAGAAATTTATGGCGTTTTTTTTTTACTAATGCTGAGATTTATTCATTGCAATGTTTTAGGAATCAGATATGCTTTGCAATATTCTTTTTTTGGCAATATTCATGAAATGGGTCGGGCTGGGCCGGGCCTCGTGGGCTTCAACCCGGCCCGACCCACTACTGTTCTAACCATAGCCCGGCCCGGCCCGACCCATTTCACCTCGGCCCGGCCCAGCCCGAACCCGGCCCGATGAACAGTTCTAAATGTGGGATATGGTTTCATTACCGGTTTTATGGGTGGTTTCCCGTACCACTTGGTAAAAGGACTGTGTTAAAACTTTGGGTTTGGCACGGCCTTTAGATTGGCATGCCACAAAGCTCCGTATGTGGGTAGTGCTGTTGTGGGTTTTAGTCTAGCATGTCACGCTGGGCATTTTGTGGACTGGTCAATTCGTGGTAAGGAGGATTTTTACAACATTTTCTTCAGTTACGCCTCCGGGGAGCCGCTCTCAGGGCTAAGCATGGAATTATATCTGCGTCACGCTCCGCCCTCTGTATCGGAGCTCTTTCCACCCTCGTCGTCGCTTGGACTGAACAGTCAAAAAAGAGGACGGATCAACAAGATTACCTAGCCAACACCAACAGGAGAGCCAGAGGATCAGGATAAGGAGACCCAACACATTGTCATCAATAAATATCCATGTTTTTTTTTTGTGGTTGAGATGCTAGAGATTAGAGATTAGAGAATACAGATGCTTTCATATTGATTCCACCAAACCCTAACCTTCCGACATCTCTGACACACTATGGCACCGCCTTGATTTTGTAGTCAAAAAGTGGATCTTTGGCACAATCTCACCTGATCTCTTACAAACCATCCTTTATCGTGGCTCCACTGCTCAAGAGACATAGGACAAATTAAAGGCGATTTTTCAAGACAATAAACACACCCGTGCCGTGTATCTTGAAAATCAATTCAATGCTTTGCATCTTACCAATTTTACCGACATCACCTTCTATTGTTAACAATTGAAGAATATTCGTGATCAACTTGCTAATGTTGATCAAGTTGTGTCGGAACAAAAATTAGTGTTACGACTCGTTACCGGACTTGTCAATACAGATTTTGACACAGTTCACTCCATGATTCAACAAACGGAGCCCCCTCCCCTCCTCTGAAACAACCGCTCTCGTCTTCTCCTTAAAGAATCTCACAATGCCAATGATACGTCATCCTCCACAACCACTTTTATGGCTCAAAACACCGAATCTAACAACTCCATCGTGGCAAACACCACCCAGCCACCATCGCAGCCACATGGCGACGGCACTGGTTTCCCCTTTCCCACTCCCATATGTTCCATGTTTTAAGGTCTTTAGGGTTTAGTTCCCCTGTTTGAGTTTTTCGAGTTTGAGTCTCCCCTTCTCCTATTTAGCGTTTAGGTTTTAGTTTTCAAGGTCACAGATTCTGTTCTAGGTTCAAGTTTAGCGTTTAGGTTCCCTTCCCCATTCCCCGCTAGTGTTTGTGGCTTCAGTTCGTCTGTTTGCCAAGGAAGCAATCCCCGTGTCTCTCCTTAGCTTTCCCCCTAGTTCTCCCAGTCCCCATCCCCGTCCCCGTCCCCTGTGTTGTGGTTGTTGTTGCTTCGAGGCTTAGGAGGATCAGTCCGCATGCGACACAGCGTGAAGCACGCGTGTTAGTCCGTTGTCCGTGTAGTCAAGCCTCGTCGTCAAAGGTCCTTTGGCTATGGTGAACTAACGGTTCTTTAGTTTATTTTGGTTATGTTTTCTGTTTTTGTCTTAGTTTAGTCGTCTCCAGATCCAATTATTCTTGCCACGTTGTTTATGGTTGCGCTAGGGTAATATTTAGTAGTACTAGGTAGGCGTTTGAAGGATCTTGGTTTCCTACAACGAGGGATGATCTAGGAAATCCGATCTAAAGTGAAGTTGCTCCTGGAGTTTGCCATTGTTTGGTCCAAGAAGCTTAAGGAGTCCAAGTATTGGGTAAGATGAGAGGCAGTTCTCCTTCTATGTTAGGATTTATGTATGTTGGGGTTCGATCTTCTGGTTTCGGGATTGAAGATCTGAAGATGGGGTGAATTCAATCAAGCTAATTCGCCCCAAGTCACGTGATGACTTTGGGAGTCATCACAATTCAAAAAAATGCATCTTATAGGAGGCCCTCCAATTTGATTGGGGTAAGTTTCGACCTCCACGCATTTTGAGTTTTAGCCTTGTAGGGTAAAACTCTGGGTACCCTCAATGCAGGGGTCAGAAGTCACCAAAGGATGTGGCTTCTTTGTTAGTTTCATCAGTAGAATCCCAGGAAGAAATTTCTGCTTAAGAACCTTGGGATTTATCATCATCTGTGAACAAAGGGTTCAACAAGATGAAATGCAACAATCTCTCTCTGAAGAACATATGGGTTCCGCATCTCAACAGACTCTCTCTCATTATATTAGGTCTTTATCTCCAAGACATACTGCCCAAACCCACCAAAAGTCGCCCAAGATAAGGTTCATTTGAAATCGATTAACAATAAGTTTTGTTTTTCTTAGTAGGTTATGTAAGAGCAAGTGAAGTTCACCTAAATGTTTGTTTGCTTTATGTTTCATGTTTTGCTGTAATAGCATTAGGTTGTAATTCCGTTTTTTAATCAATGCAAATTTTCGCGATGTAAAAAAAAATCCACCAACATGAATAGTTAAACTAAAAGTACTACTTTACTAGGTATCAAACACTGAGTTAATTACATAAAACTTACATTCTCTTCTCTTGTATTTCTCTATTCTGATGTCATAAATCTAAATCTAACATATTTGAACTGATTGCAACATATTGTCATTGAAATTTGAACTTGAATAACTTTTACTAGTCTTGAAATTAACTTAGCTTAAATTACTGGGTCCAAACATATAATATGAACTTCTTTGCTTTTTTTTGAAAAATGTATATAAACTTCTTAGCTTTTTTAAAAAATGTATGTAAACTTCTTAGCTTTGTACTTAACTTAAGGTGACAAGAATAGAGTCATGACATACACATATATGTACATACCAAATAATACGTGGTCACTTGACAAGACTCTTGTTTTAGATTCTTGACGTCTTAGATACCAATCTTGTACAGCGTGGTGTTTGGAGTAGGGATCCCCTTATCTTCCCCCTACTCTCAAATAGGGGGTGAAAGTTCGGTGTACGATTTGAACATAGGTCTAATCCAATTTCAGGCTCCTTGTATGTATCAGTATGTGGTTATTCACATTCTTTGACCACATCTAATTATATATATATATATATATATATATATATATATATATATATATATATATATATATATATATATATATATATATATATATATAGTTGTTCCTTAGCTTGTTGCACATCAAACATCAAATGTCGCAGTTTCAGAATCTTGGACAACATGGAGATAGGAAAAGGAAACGAATGAAATTGGTGAAGCTATGAAGAAGTTGGATTGATCAAAACAACGTGCGAATCTCTACTAAAAGTGCAAATTAATGTCCAAAGCTGATTTTTTTCTTAATCCTTGATGTGAATATGTGATCCATGAAACCGACTATGCAAGAATTCCGCATCATATGCTATGACTTAATTCATAATATTCTTATGAAGAGCAAGGCAGAATATGGCTTAAAAATTTCTATTGTGGAAGGAGTATATGGACATTGTGAATATTATCTACTTTATTGAGTTAATTATAAACTGTATTGAAAATCGTTTATGTCAACAGAAAACATATACATATATATCTTTCGTTTCTTTTTACTTGCAACATTAAAGTATGACTTAAGGTTTTAGGAGATGAGAGATAAAAAAGAGAAAAAAAAAGGGACACCTATGACTTATGAGTTATGAGAGTATATATTGCCAAAAATGTCAATGTTGCAAGTAATATGTAACTTCTTAAAGTGGCGGAATTATATTATTTACCCATATTTGTTCTGGGTGTACCAAATTTGAAAAAATAGATCAAGAGAAAACTTTGTCTGAGGCCATGTTTTTAATCGCTAGTGCATGCATCTTTGATTGTCATTAAACCATGTACTTTAATATCTGCCACACTAGACCACATTACGTTATTGTGCTCAAGGTTAAGTAAGCAAAGAACACCATAAGCCTACACATCATACCAATTTTTGATGTATTGTTGAAAGTACACCACTACCAATCAATTACAGAAGTTCTTGAATTGGAGGATGATTAACTTATTCTTAAATGAAGTAATGACAACTCCATAAGCCTTCTGATTAAGGGTGACCAACAAACTATAGTAAAACAATTGCATGGCTGAATTGTGAGGTAATTCTTGTTTAGCTATGAATAGTCGAAACCGACTGGAGATTTCTGTCCAAAGAAGGCAGATTGCTCACATACCAGTAGGTAAAAACAACAATATAACCCATTAATTCATTTGGCTTCATGACAAACTCAGGGAATTAGAAGCCAAAGCAAGCGTTTGTGTACAACTGACTAAAAAAGGCCTACATTTCTCTTGCATACAATAGCATATATTCAGCATATGCTCAAGAACCTTTGTGGTCCATACTCCACACATTCCTCTCATAACGCAATTTTCTTGCAATCTCACAATTTTTACCGAGACAAAATATGGAGACTGTAAAAGGGAGAGAATGTTCTAATCCTTTTGCTTTTGCCCTGACACTTTGAGGCCTACAAGAACAAGTTTAGGATCTACTTCACCATCAATTTCGTTACTTTTGATCTTCAATTTGACGATGTCATTCAGACACATTCGAGAAAAGATTTAACACTTAACATCAAGTTATATGATGTTAAGCTTAATATAAAACTGGAAAAAAAGATGCTAATAAATCTAGTATGATAGTTCCTTGAATGAAAAGGAGTTTGTTTTTATAACATAATATGGTTTGTCATTGAAACTATCGGGGACAGATCCAGGCGTGGGTTCGGTGCGAACCCACAAAACCTGGAAAAAAAGAAAGAAATAAGGGCTAAAAAATGAAAAAATACATTTGAATATAAGTAATTTGCGCCGCATTGATTCAGTATCAACTGCGTGGTTCAGTCATCAGTGGTAGAATGTTTGTAAAAAAAAGGCTTACTGTCAATCGATTCCCAACCTGACATTGTTTCTCCTATTCGCTTCTTTTTTGTTTTGTTTTTATTTTGTGTGTTTTGTTTTTCTTTCTTGTTTCGGCATTTTTTTTTTTGTTTTCTTTTCTTAAAGTGTTTGCTCTTTTTATGGCCCGTTGTCATAATCTTTTGATGTCTCTTACCATTTAATTATAGGAAGTACTTAAGTATTTACTACCTCCGTCCCAGAATAGTCTGAACACTTTCCTTTTATGTTTGTCCCAAATTAGTTTGAACACTTTCATTCTTGGCATGGTCCCACCATTAATATATTATTTCTTTTACACATCTTTGGCCCACATTCTACCTTTATCAATAAAAAGTTACCCAACTTTTTCTCTCCTCTAATAAAAATACCCCACCAACTCCTATCACATCTACTTATCACCTTAAACTACGTGTCCCAATAAGTGTTCAGATCTTTTTGGGACGGAGGAAGTAGTAAATTTCTTTTACTTGGTCATGTATTGAATTACATTCTTTTTTGGACAACAGGAAAAGAATTGCATTCTTAAATATTTGTATATAAAAAAAGGCAATGCAGATAGAGTGTAATAAATATGTATTGAAAATATTTTTCTTTTTAGAAATTCAAAATCACCATTTAGTGGAGTGTCTATTTTCTAAATCAGCATAATCTGTAATCCTTAAAAGGGACTATCTGTGTCTTTAAAAAAGCCTTCCCACAACCATTCTTTAACAAATTTTCTTCTAAAATCTATTATTTAGCTAGTTTAACTCAAAATTTTGTTAAATAAACATAAATTAACAGTAAAAATATATTTAATCAACTCAAACTTCAATAAAAGACCTTTAATTAACTTTTATTTTTTTTTATAATAACCCCTGAAATCCTGGATTAGATGCTTGATTATGGTTAATCGGCAAACTACCCTAAAAACAACAAATTACGTATTCCTACATGTGCCCACATGTAATAATTAATTTCATCCATGTCTCAAGAAAATTGTGAGAAAGATACCAATCTAACACCAAATAAATTTTGAACTCAAGCAGATCAATTCCCGGATCTGCCACTGAAAACTACCCCTCAAGCACGTTTTCAAGAATTCGAATAGTTAATAAATATTCTTGGCTCTAAAGCCGCACCCATATGGAAGGGTACACCTAGTTGTATTATCCTAGCATATGCCTTCTGTTTCCTTTGGCATATTCAAATTGAGGAAGGAGCCTAACAAATGCAGATACTGAATATTTCCTGGAATAAACATACTAAAGGAAAAGTAAACCATTGTTCTCCATTTTATCATATGGGGTGATGGGTGATGAGTGATGAGCATCTAATCTTTTAACAGAAAAAAATGAATGCAATTTGTTCAATACCTTAAGTTTTTTTTTTATATCGCGAAAATTTGCGTTAATTAAAAACCGAGATTACAACCTAATGCTATTACAACCAAACATAAACATAAAACAAATAAACATTAATGTGATGTTCATTAGCTCTTAAATACCCTACTGAGAAGAACCAAAATGTTGCTGATCCAAAGCAAATGAACCTTATCTTGGGCAACTTTTGGTAGGTTTGGGTAATATGTTCCGTCGAAAAAGACCTAAAATGATGAGAGATAATCTGTTGAGACACTGAACCCACACGATCTTCAGAGATAGATTGCTGTATTTCATCTTGTTGAACCCTTTGTTCACAAGATGATAAATCCTATGGTCCTTGAACATAAATTTCTTCCTGGGATTCTACTGATTGCACTACCAAAGAAGTCCATTCTTTGGTGATTTCTGACCCTGCTTTGGGAGGAACTTCCACAAGATGCATTTTTGATGTGTGATGACTCCTAAAGTCATCCCACAAACTTGGGCGGAATTAGTTTGATTAAATTCACTTGATTAAATTCACCCATTCCTCGGATCTGAAGATCCAATCCTGCAATCCCAGAACAATAAAATCGAGCCACAACATATATAATTCCTATCCTAGAATGGGAATTGCCTCTCATCTTACCCAATATTCAGGATCATAGTTGCTTGAACCAAACAATGCCAAACTTTGGGAGCATCTTCGCTGTAGAACAGATTTCCTAGATCACTCCTCGTCATAGGAAACCAAGATCCTTCTATTGGCCACCTAGTACTACTAAACATCACCCTAGAACAACCATAAGCAAAATGACAAGGACAATTGGATCTGGATACGACTAAAATAATACTAAAACATAAAACATAAACAGATTAAACTGAAGAGTTGATCACATAACCAAAAACAACCTTCAGAAGACGAGACTTCACTAAACGAATTTCACCGGCGCTTCGCAAGTCTACGGCCACACCAAATTCACGACCACAAAACCTAACATGGACACCACTCAGGTGAGCCACAAGCCCAACGACAACAATAACACCGAAAGGGGAACGGGAAAGGGGAAAACGCATTAAACTGGGGAGCATCGAAACACTAGGGGGAGGGGGAAGGGGAGATGCACGACAACGCAAAAACTAGGGGAAGGGGAGAGTGTAGAGCACGAAAACCTGGAGAATAGGGAACGGGCCTGGGGTAACAAAAACTCGAGGGGAAGGAGGAATGGGATACTCCTGAAACTGACGAAAACACTAGAGGATGGGGAAGGGAATACGCATGAACAGGGGAAGGGGAAGGGATGCGCACGAAGAGGGGAAGGGGAACTACGAAACACCACGAGGAACGCCTAGCCTACGCTACTGACTAAGAACAAAGGGGCACACTCGCGGGAGACCGGTAGAGCGACCAGCCACCAGCGAGCCTGCGTTGGGCGGGGCCTTTAGGAATTATGTTTCTGGGGGGAGGATGGAGAGCGACGTGAACTTTAGGGTTTCGAGAGGAAAGGTAAGAAGTTCTTTAGTTAATTATTAGATTATTGAATTTTAACTTGTGCGATTGTAGTGAGTTTCTTCTCAAGAGATCAATTATGTGTAAATAAATAGAGCATGGCACCCATTTTTATTACTGGCCTTGTTCAAGACTCCTTCCAGAGCTCTAAGGACCTTCATAAATTACACGAAAAATTTGTGGTTGTGGTCTTGTTTTGTGTGGTTTGGGTCCTTTGGGAGATGACCAAAACGCAAATTTACAGTAAAAAGAAGGTCAAGAATTAATTGTTGCATAAACTTTAATAACAAGATCTGGATTCGGATTTGTCGTGCATGTTTGAGCACCTAAAATTAGGCTGAGTAATTATTGGTACAAATGTAGAATCTAGAAGAGCTAAAGCCTAGAAGTCTTTGGAATGGAAGCCCACAATTAGGATTTATTCTGTTGTTCTTTTACTTGTGATTCAACCCTAGTAGTTAGTACGTTACACTGAAGTTTACAAGGAATTTACAAGCAGAAATTGTGAGTTTTGGAGCGGAAGCACAAAAGAGATATGAAGCGAAAATTAAAGACGACAAACAATATTCGTAACAATTTTTTAATATTCAAGCACCTCTATATAGAAGATGTAATCCCAACTAAAAGCAATTTTGTCATCTAATCAAAATCTATAACAATACAATGATTGAACATATATGTCATTATCCCAAACTAATAAAAACTAAAAAAAGGTATATTAGAAATCCTAACAGAACATTAAATTATTTTCATCTTTTATTTTTAAAATCAGTTACAAAATGCTTTTCTAAAGTAACAATGAGGAATTTCCACAGCAACAAGCTAAGCCATCAACCAAAATTATGTATGTGTTGTTCCGAGCATGTTGGCCTTCAAAAACACTTTTGCTACCTTCTATGAGAAGTTGATAACCCACACGACCGTGTTGAGTCTGATATGGCGGTATTGGCCCCATATTGTTGTTATCTTTTTGCTTAATTTGCTTACCAACTTTACCATGTCCAAACCTATATTCCACCACGTGTTCCCCGTCCTACTCCCGTATTTGACTTGTTGTGCTTGCATATTTAACAAAACAACATATATTCTTAGTTAGTTGCATTAAACTGCGTTTGAGCCACACGACAAAGGATTCCCCATGGATCATGGAACAGAAAAGAGCCAATAAGGATCATTTTAAATTCCAAAAGAAGAAAACAAAATAAAAAAACATATGCAAAATTACCCTTCATTTTCTTCACCATAAGTTGCAAATTTGGAAGTTGTGTGAGGCTAAGAGTACCTATCTATGATATACCATGCATAGCTGAATTGTCGGGCAAATCTCCTATGGCAGTACTAAACTTACTTCTCCATATTTTGCTTTATTAATTGCATAGAAATAGAGTGGTTGTTTGCCAATGAAGTAGTTACCCTATCATGCACCCATGCAGTTGTTGTTAGTTGCAATGATATCGATATTTACATTAGTTACATATGTACCCAAGTATTTATAGTTGATTTCTGATTTTTGTATATGCCATGAAGACATATAATATTCTTAGCATATCCAATATGTTTATTCAATATTACCTTCCAATCATGCTGCATATAAAACTTTCTTTTTTTTAACAAAAAATCAACAATAACACATATCCTTTCCAATTTTCCATATTTATAAGATTTTGAGTATGATATATATTTGATAAAATTTTAATACTTAACTTGGACTAACCTCCTTCAAAATATGTAAATATTAAAGAAAAAAAAGCATCTTCAAAACTGATGGATGAATTGAAAATAGAACATACTAGTTTTTTAGCTTAACCAAAGGAACAAAATTGGACAATTAAGTCCTGATAAAGCCGGGGTATTAGTCAGGATACAATGTGCTCCTGCCCATGCCATGTCATGTCAGCCAAACTCAAAACTAAGGCCAAGGTTCGACATGGCCCATGGGCACATTGTGATAGGTCGTGCCAGGCATGTCAAGTTATAAAATTAGGCCCATTCATGGCATGATCGACATGCATGTCATGTCTTGCATATATACCTAGGTTTAAAAATCGTGATTTGTCATGCTAATCCTACTAAAGTTTGTGCCTCATGTGCATCCATGCCTAGGCTTAACAAATACATATTTTTTTCATTTTTTTTACATTCTAATTTGTGCCTTATGTCATTCCGTGTTTTTGCATTAGAAAAGACGGCCCAGGTCGACCCATTACCTGATATGCACAATTGCATATTGTGCTTTTTCCATATATTATGCCGTGCTTTAGGCCATCTCCTAGTGCCACTAGTACAATTAATCATGTCACCAAATGCTTATTATATTGCAAATAAAAAAATCCTATGGTGCATTACATAATATAAATTGGCTCACATATCCTTCCAAGGACGCCTAATGGAAACATTAGTGTGACCAAATAATAAAAAACAAGTACAAGGAGCAAATTTAAAAACTTCAATAAATGCAAGTAAGCAACATGAATTTCACAAAATAAATTGCCTAAGATACAATGCATAATGTGAACAAATCATGGATGGAGTAATTTCTTGGAAATTCAGAAACCTTGGTTATAATTATTGCAGGCTCACAATAGTCAAGCATTATATTGAATTGCCATTAAACCAATGTGCATTTGGCCCTTCATGAGGAACAAACACCACTTGACTAACTCGCTCATTTTCAATAACTGGCTATGCTATGTTACGCAAAAAGGGAAATTTAAACAACATATTCCCAACCAGAGTGCCTATGACTTGCATTAGTTCTTTCCAGCCTTTTTGCATTTACTTCTTTTTAACTTTTCGTATACAAAATGCCTCCAAGATTAATTTGATGCAACGATATTAATTATATGATACAAGACGTGGAATAATTCCTGTTAAATAAGAAGCAAAGAAGTTTAGTTTCAATAAAGAGATAGATTGAAAAGAAAATGAGGCAAAAATATCTCATGGATATACTTTTTTCTAGGGGAGGCCTTCTTTCTTGGTCAAGATATTTGTGCTGCTAAATATTCTTGCCATGATGTATTCCGGTACCAAATGCAAGTATAATATACAATTTATTGATGGTTGCTATAACTATAAGATCATGCGTTGCCAAAAAAAAACTATAAGATCATGTAAAGTAGTTGACTATTGCCAAGGAACTATATATTCCAAAAGCTTAAACAACGTATGAAATCAGTCTAAAATGTAACTTTATGCTACTAATTTGTAGGTTTGATTCGGCAAACAACAACGATGATCAGGCCATTGCAATTAAAAAGGTTAGTCAGAAAAGCAGGTCCATTCCTAACATATTGGTGGCCCTGGGACAAAGTAAGAAATATGGGCCCTCCTTAATGTCAACCACCATTCTTGACATATATAATTTAAAGATAATAATGGTCAAAGTTCGAATATGATTTTTTTAGCTCATGAAATCTGGATTCATTGTAACTTTACATTTTTCTATAAGATACCAATTAACTGGATTGATGGTTATATTTTCCTATAAGTCATATCTTCCTTCTTAAATTTATCACGTCATCCTCTACATCGAGTTGTTGGATTATGAAATTAGCACTTTGGCCTTTTGGGTTACTTGGTTGTGCCACTTCATCTACTATATCCAGCTCATAATATTAACTTATGTATTACAGTTTGCCTATTGTAATGAGCTAGGATAGATGCCAGCTCAACAAATATCAATTAGAGTTAGTTTGTAAGTTTGTTAGAGGTTGTTAGCTAGCTCCTCTCTTCTCACACTGTATATAAGCTTGTAATTCCTCAATCATCAATAATCTTTTTTTTAAAACCAAAAGGACTTTCGTCTTTTCTGTTTCCTTTTCAGTTCTTGTTAATGGTATTCCAGGTGATAGGTTTTTTCCTACTCGTGGGATTCACCAGGGGGACCCCTTGTCTCCTTATTTGTTTATTTTGTGCTGAACTGTTGGCTCTTCAGATTCATGTTCAAGCTACTAGTGGAGAGAAACTTTTGGGGGTAAAACTTGGTCACTTCCGGGTTAAGATTTCTTTTTCGACCTTTGCTGATGACACAATGTTGTTTGCAATTCAAAGTTGTTCTATTATCAAATCTGTTTTGGACAAATATTGTGCCATGCCTGGTCAGCTAATAAATTTTCATAAATCCTCTTTTCAGTGTACTAAAAATGTTAGCCCGGAGGAAATTTATAGTTTTCAATCTATCCTTCAGATGGATAGTTCTTTCTCTTTAGATAGCTATCTCGGTTGTCCTATTATTGATTCTAGAGTTACTAAGAATACGTTTCAAAAAGTTATCCAATCTTCCCAATCTCAGTTGTCTAAATGATATGCTAATTCTCTTTCTCAGGCTGGGAGATCTGTGTTGGTTCAAGCAAATTTGACAGCTAAGGCTAATTTTCAAATGCAAAGTTTTCTATTACCTCCTTCGATTCAGGGTGAATTAGATAAAACTTATCGGAATTTCTTTTGGAATAAAAGTAGTGAGTCTCGGGCGTCCAATCTCATAGGGTGGGATAGAGTTTGTGTTCCGAAAAAGTTTGGGGGCCTTGGGTTTCGTAAGGCTGATGTGAATAATGTGGCTCTTCAAATAAAGTTGTTGTGGAAAATAGTTAATCATCCGGAAAATCTTTGGGTTGATCTTGTTTCTAAAAAGTATTTGAGGAGTATGTCGTTGTTGACTATGTTCCTTCAAGTAATTGTTCTTGGCAATGGAAGAGACTTATTTCATTGTGTCCCATTTTTAGAAGAGGACTTTGTTGGCTAGTTGGTAATGGAAGTAAAATTTCATTGTGGCATGATAATTGGGTTTTTCCATATCCAATTTCTTCCATTTGCTCTCCTGTTGTGGGTTCAGAAAACTTTAAAGTTTCGGATGTTATTAATGAATATAATCAGGGGGATGTCTCTCAGCTGACTAATTTGGTTTCTTTTGATATTAAGCAAGCTATCCTTAGCATCTTTCTGCCAAACTCAAACAGGGAGGACTATTTGGTTTAGGGCCTCACTCCAAATGGTGAGTATTATGTTAAATCAGGTGCTTTATTAGTTCATGGTTTGGCTTTTGACCCACCGCCTCCTAAGTCTTTTCTTTGGATTTGGAAACTGCGAATTCCTCCTAAAGTTAAATTTTTTTTATGGAAAGTTTGCAATGATGGCCTTCTTACGAAAGCCAGGCTTCAAGCTAGCCATGTTTTTCTGCCTCAAGAGTGTTGCTTTTGCAATTTTCAATCGGATGATGCTAATCATTTGTTGTTTCATTGTAGTTTCTCTAAAGATGTGTTTTCTTATCTAAATGATTGTTTGGTTGGAGTTGCCTTCCTGCTATTCATTACTCAGATAATTTAGTTGACAATCTTAATAGTGCTATAGCAGCCTTGTTGGATGTTTTTGTTTTGAGGGGAAGCCTTGTTAGATGTTGATTTGGCTAGAAGTTGTATTATTTGGTGGTTCATTTGGTTTCACCGGAATTGGGTTATTTTTCAAGAAGCTGATTCTTCGGTTAGAGGGTTGGCGGGTTATTGGAGTAAGGCTCAAGTTGGAGATGCAGAGGTCGATGTCCATCCGTCCTATTCGCCGGTTGTGTCTCGAGTGTCCATCCGTCCTATTCGCCGGTTGTGTCTCGAGTGCCGAAGGAGGTGTCATGGTCTCCTCCACCCCATTCTTGGTCTAAACTAAATTTTGTCGGTTCCAAATTGTCTAATGGTCAAGCGTCTTTTGGGTTTACGATTCGCAATCATCAGGGTGATTTGAGGCTTACGGGAGCTATGGCTCCCTCTCCGGATTGTTCGATTTTAAAAGGTGAAGCTTGGGGTCTTTTGGAGGGTTTTCGGGCGGCTAGGTTCCTTGGGATGTCCTCTCTTGTTATTGAAGGGGATAATCTGGTTGTTATCAACTCTCTTCGTCATTGTTGGAAGGTTCCTTGGGATATTCGGTCTTTGGTTTGGATGCGGTGGAGGAGCTTCAGTAGCTTCAAGCTTTTTCTATTAATCATTGCTTTCGAGAAGTCAATCATGCAGCGGATTTTATGGCACATTATGGTCATGACTAACTCGTTGGTGTATTGGTTTTCCTCCTCTAACATTGTATTTTCTTCCATCATCCGAAAAGATGTTGTAGGCTGGTCCTATATTAGGGGTAAGGTCTAGGTGTGTTTTCCTTATCAAAAAAAATAACCAACTTACAACCTAAACCTTCATACACCAGATCCAGACAAAAGAAGTTCATAATAGGAAAACATATATTACAAAATATTACAAAATACCCCAAAATGATAAGACACCCAAAAGGAGAGGAACCCTCCGCAAGACGATTCCTCCAATATTGTAACCCCCAGAACATCCCTCCTTAACGCACTCTGGAATGATGGTGTGAGTCTTCTCCTTCTCCTGCATCTCCAAACCATAAGCCGCCAGTTTATGGGCAACCGTATTTGCCTCTCTTTTCACATGAAGTAGCTCTGCTTCAAAATGATTTTTAATATATTCAGCTACTTCTTGAACAATCATTCCCCATTGGTGAAGCTTGTATTCCTCAACCTCCTTCAACATTTGATGGATCATTTGAGCATCCATCTCAATCTAGAGCTTTTTTAGCCCAAAGTCTTTAGCCAATTTCAAGCCATGTTTGATTGCTAGTAGTTCGGCATGAGCAGGGTCTCTAGCCTTTGCCTTGAAAGAATACCCCATGTACCAGCTACCATCTTCCTTTCTGATAACACAGCCACCACTTGCTAGCCTCATATTTTTCCAACATCCATCTGAGTTCAGTTTATAAAATCCAGCTTTCAGTAATCTCCTTTGCACTTCTTGAGAAGCTGTCATTTCCTTTTTTCTTTTTTCCTGCAAGAAATTTATATTTGCAACCAAATCGGCAGTTAAAACAAACGCAACAGGCCTCATGATTTTTTCGAATACCTATTCATTTCTCATTCTCCAAATGCGCCAGATTGTAACTCCATAAACCATAGCCCAATTTTGATTATTCCCAACATTAAGATGAACCCAATCAGTCCACTTATAGTTAGAAATGGAAGTGAAGTTTGGAATACTCATATTTTTATTGGACTCAAAAACCATGTTCCATATTACTCTAGGTGAATGACGGTCCTAAACAAATGCAAATGATCCTCCCTCGCTCCATAACATCTAGTACAAACCGGATTAAAATCAACCATAACTCTACCCAATCATCATTTTCTCTCTCTCTTCTCTCCTCTAAATCTAGTTCGGCATGAGCAGGATATATAGCCTTTGCCTTGAAAGAATACCCCATGTACCAGCTACCATCTTCCTTTCTGATAACACCGCCACCACTTGCTAGCCTCATATTTTTCCAACATCCATCTGAGTTCAGTTTATAAAATCCAGCTTTCAGTAATCTCCTTTGCACTTCTTGAGAAGCTGTCATTTCCTTTTTTCCTTTTTCCTACAAGAAATTTATATTTGCAACCAAATTGGTAGTTAAAACAAACGCAACAGGACTCATGATTTTTTCGAATACCTTTTTATTTTTCATTCTCCAAATGTGCCAGATTGTAACTCCATAAACCATAGCCCAATTTTGATTATTCCCAACATTAAGATGAACCCAATCAATCCACTTGTAGTTAGAGATGGAAGTGAAGTTTGGAATACTCATATTTTTATTGGACTCAAAAACCGTGTTCCATATTACTCTAGGTGAATGACGGTCCTAAACAAATGCAAATGATCCTCCCTCGCTCCATAACATCTAGTACAAACCGGGTTAAAATCAACCATAACTCTACCCAATCATCATTTTCTCTCTCTCTCTTCTCTCCTCTAAATCTTCTGCTCTTCTTCTTCTCTCTTTCTCTCTTCCTGTAATACAAACAATGATATGGGAAAAAATATTGAAGAGCTTCCAAAATTCATTCCAAGATTCCTCAAAAAACTTTTCCAAGAAGCGTATTCCAAAATCGTCAATTATGCTTATGAACGCCATAAGCAGAAATCTAAGGTCAACCCTGTTCCTACTGATGAAGAGATGGACGAGGTTAACAACCCTAAGCATTAGAACAAGATCAATCCTCCTGCTGATGAAGAAATGGAAGAGGTTAACAACCCTAAGCATCAAAACAAGATCAATACTCTTACTGATGATTTTGATGAAGAAATTAAAAACCCATTTTTGCAGTTAGTTTATGTGGTAAGTTTAAATTAAAGTTTTCTTTAAAATAGAGTTTCTTTAAATTAGAGTTTCTTGAAATTAGGGTTTCTTGAAATTAGGATTTTCTTTGAATTAGGGTTTTCTTTGAATTAGGTTATGTTTCATGGAGTGTATACTTTGCTTTAGGAGGAGTTTCTGAGTTGTCAACATGTTGCAGAATATTTTTGCTATAGGAATTTACCCCTCATTTCTCGAGTACCATATGCAAGATATAAGGAATAGGTGTTACGATAAAACAGGAATTGTATGTCAAAATTTTCAAGAGGTTTTTACAGTCTGCAAATAAAAAAAAGGTGGAAGATAACAGGGTATCATCTTCTTTTCAAAATTTAATTTAGATATTCGATGGTGATTGTGTGGCAATTTGTTTTGGCTGTATTGATGCTTTCTGCCAGGTATATGTGGACTCTAGACTGTAGTTTGTCTTTTGTTAGCAGTTTGGCCATTTTCAGCTGATCTTCTGTCAGCTGATGGTGTAAATATTTTTTGTTTGAATTCTGTAACGTTTTCACAATATCCACGAATTGCAAATTGGCGAATTCCAAACTAGAATGTTCGAACCGATTCGCAATTCGTATACACCCCTAGTGAACTATGTGACTCTGATATCGTAGGCATTACTAAATTCAAACTATGTCATTATATATAGTTTTTGATAGAAATTTGGGGGCGCACGCGGAAGTTTTGATGGACCCTTCATAATATAACAAAATTGCATTTTCATTGATTACATTAATAAG
Source organism: Beta corolliflora (assembly GCA_947648045.1). Lineage (NCBI taxonomy): Eukaryota > Viridiplantae > Streptophyta > Magnoliopsida > Caryophyllales > Amaranthaceae > Beta > Beta corolliflora. The sequence continues at coordinate 53,295 of CANSZD010001587.1, forward strand.
AATTGTACAACTATATTTGTGAGAGCACATATCTCTCATATCTCTTTGGTAGAACTCTTGTTTCTACCATTCAAAATATTTTGGGTGAGCTCTCTTGATTACCCTCGTTTCAACTCATGTACATACAACATATTTATAGTTGTTGTATTCTAGTTTCTAGATTTCTCTACACTTGTTAATATCTTTGATTTTTGCACTTGTCTAATATCTTTGATTGTTACACTTGTCTAATATCTTTACAAGATATTTCTAGATACAACATTACTTGATTTTCTATACTATACTCACTATATTTTTCATTAAACATCTTGATTTTTCTAGATTAACCTCTAGTACTCCACCTTAATCTTGAAAAATCTTAAATATATTAATGCACTTGTGATCAAAGACCCGATCATGTAATGGAATTGTTTTTGTTAGCACCCATGTCACTAACTATTCTCAACTTTGCTTCTTCTTCACATCTTGTAGATCTTCAACTCTTTGTATTGGTACCCTTATTACCAACTTACTCACCCTAATCTTAACTTCTTCATAATTTTCTCCAAAAAGTTTCTTCTTATTGCTTCTCATCTCCGATCCATTTTCTATTTTTCTTTGAAATTTTGTTGGTACTCGTGTTACAACCTTCATCTTCTCGATTTTTATGATCTTCTTGTTGATACTCATATTATCAACTAGCTTACTGATGCTTGTGTCACCAACCTTCGCCCAAAATATTTTTTCCTCTAAATTTTCTTTTGTTGTGGTGCTCATGTCACCACTCATCATTGCTAATGCTAATGTCATTAGAAAACTCCCAAATTCTCTTTGTGAATATTTTTTTTTCCTTTTTCCTAACGGTCGATGCTCATGTCAGCAACATATGCTGCTAGTGCCCTTGTTATTAGAGTCCTTCAAACACTTTCTTCTTCAAAACATATTTTCTTCTTCAAATCTTTCTTCTTCTTTTTTATAATTTATTCTTTCTAGATACAACATCACTTGATTTTTCTAGACTACACACTATATTTTTCATTAAACATCTATATTTTTCTAAATTAACCTCTAATATTAAATAAGACCCTCTTAGATAGGATCTAGGGCCCTAATTTTGTATTCCTTTATATTATCACTCGATGGATAAGTAAGCACCCTCTTCAGTAAACAAAGCTATCAGCCTATCACCAAGATAAGTATCTAACTTGAGATTTTGCTTCATTGCCAGCTTGTGTCTCTGGTCTTGTCCAAAATGCCCTTTAAGGAGATTTCTTTTACTACTACTTTATTAGGTAAAGAACATCGAACTTGCATTTGGTCACTTTATGTTGATGTTGCCCTTCCAAATGTGTACGAGATAAGGCAGCTTATTTTTTTTCTTCTTTTGGCAGCTGGAAAAACAATTCAAAGCTTAAATTGCCAACTTGAATCTTAGAGCTGAAGAACAGAACTAATACGACAGGATGATCTACTAACACGTTTGGCGGACGAGTTTTGTGATTTTGGTTCCAGTACCATGATGGCATTTTTGTACTGGACACTTGTAAGTTTGGGTGGTCTTCAATAGGGAGGTCTTTTACTTTTACATAGATGAGATCAAACAATATCTAGTGTAAGGATGTATGTCTTCATTGGCCATCAGTAAACTGTAAATGTGTACAAAATAGGATGTTACCTCATACATTCGATGCAAAGTGAAGATATGGAGAATTGGAGATGTTTGTCAGATGCACAAGCTAGGGTTTAGGTTTATACACATTTTATGAGATTAGTGAACTTCATTTGTATTCTCTGATGTTTCTGTCTAAGAAATTAAGGATTGTTGTTGGTCGAGAGACTTGAGGTAGGTCCTAAGAAGGTACGTCTGAGCTTCGTGATCCATACACCAGAATCCTACAAAACAAGGTTAGACAACCCCGGGTTGTTCCGAGATCGCCCCTCCGACGCTCAAGTCAGATGTGATTGAGGTAGAGAGAGAATGCAGTAATTGTAGATAGAGATAATCTAGTTTTTTGGTGAAAATTGAATACCTGTTCATTGATGAGACTAATAGTATTTATACAATTGGGAGTTCTCAGACAGGCAACCTTGATAAGATGGGTCTTTCTTGGGGTAAGAGGTTTTGTTGCTAACGTAACCATCTTTTCTCGGCCTTTTGAGGACTTTTGGAGCACCTGAGCTTAGGTTAACACCATAGTGGGACCTACCGCTGACACCTGTCTGGTAATGAGGTAGGCTCCCCTATAATATTGGGCTGCTCCTTTATTTGGCCCAAACACCTAACTAATCGGGGGACCAGTCTCTTGCTTCTTCGACCTATCATATTGACGGATTTCATTTTCTAGACTTTGGGTGTAGTTGGTATTGCGGAATGCCCCGTCCATCTCTAAAATTGATTAAGCTAGTCGATTCGTTTCTTACTTTTTTTTTTTTTTTATGCATCATGATGTAAAAAGAAATACAAAAGCCTTTGACACGCTGCACGCATATCACATACTTATGTTATTACTTATTACCAATACATTCCATTTAATTTGACGCAAATATTCCTTTTAATTCGACGCAAGCATTACTCCTACTCGGCACTCGCACCAAGTAGAGGCTACTATTTGATTTGACCCAGTCAAGGTTTGGAAAAACAACCCACTAATATATGGAGTATTCCTTGTGATTTTATGAGTACCCAATAATTACTAATTACGTGGAAAAGGCTACATTTATCTATTGAATGCTAAGAATAAACAAATAATTCTATTATAAAAGGCTGTTTCTCATAAAAAAAAGTGGTATATAAAACGTCTATTTTGATATTGTTAAAGTTAGGGTCCACTATTTATTTATGTTTATTTTTAGTAATAGAAATAATAAAATTCACTTACATAATTTTAGGTGGTCAGACGAGGGTATACATTTTGTAGATAGGCTGTAAATCGTGGTATATAAGCACTACCTTTCAATTCAGGTGCAAGTGTGTTGTTTTATTCAACATTAAAAAAACAATCACACGGAGAAAATTTGGAAATTCAAGTCCACATTCTATTCAGATTTTTGGACACGATCCTCACTATGAACATGGTTGGACGTACGTTCCCATGAGAGACATGCATAAGGTTGGAAGCTACTGATATATTGGCCTTCTTATATATATACAGAATACGGATCATAGTATATATCAAAACCAAGAGTCTAAAACTACATACATTAATTACTACAATTGAATTGCACTAATATAGTATTCCTACTACTTAATTGGATTAATTAGCCGTGATCCATGAATATGATGTCTCTAAGATCTATTTGCAACCGGCATTTTTCAGCTTTATCATATCTTACAACAAATAACACCTTTAATTTAGCAAAACACCCTCATGATCACCAAGGTTTTGTTCTATTTTCTACTTAACTCTGCTTAGTTATGTTTATGATCTTAATCATTATGAGTATTGATTAAGTTCTTACCTTTAATTTTCTTTCCTCTTTTCCTTTGCTTGTTAGCTCTGGCTAAGCTTAAAAATAGTATTGGGAGTAGGCAAACTAAGACAATACATCAGTTCGTCTCGAGTTTTTCGAGATCATCACAGGTTTCGGGTAGACTACTTCCATCAAGAGAAGATGAGCATGGAGGTCTAATTGTGGACATTCAGGAGCCCATGAACTCTTACCACTTCGCGTCTTCCCTTAGATCTTCCCTTTCTTACTGGAGGCAACTGGTTATTATTCTTCATGCTTAATTAATTCTCCATGACATTATAAATTACTTTCAAGGTTAACAATACTAGTTATATTCTTAATGCAGGGTAAAAGAGGGGTGTGGATTAAACTTCCTATACAAAATTACAATCTTATTGAAGCTGCTGTCAAGGTAAGTGGCCTGGCCAGCCTGCAATCTTATAGATTCCATTGATCTTTTACTTAAAACTGGCATGGTTGGTTTAGCTTTTTTAGTTAGGTCCTTTTTTTTGGATGTTTTTTTTGTAGGAAGGATTTAATTACCACCATGCAGAAGCAAGATATTTGATGTTAACAAAGTGGCTCCCTCTAGATGAACCCAGCGCGCTTCCAGCAAATGCATCTCATCGCGTGAGTGTTGGTGCTCTTGTCGTCAACCATAAGAAAGAGGTACTTGATTATTACTCTACAGCTGATGCCTAATTTCCAGTACTTGTTCTGTCTTTGTTGCTTTATAGCTGGAGAGTTTAACAACCTATTTGGTAGACGGTAACAAATATTTAAGCTAAGGGGTAGTAATTACATAGCCATATAAATGAGCATGTCTGCATATATGATGCCTCCGATTTGTGTGTATAACTTTGTTGCACTTCGCACATATAACTATGTATATGATGTTGTAGGTACTAGTGGTTCAAGAGAAGAACGGAATGTTAAGAGGAAAGGGAGTGTGGAAGTTCCCTACCGGAACGATCAACGAGGTTGGCTTTAGGATCCTTCCTTAGCTTACACAAGTTTCCTTATAGTCAGTTATTGACAATTTAACTGAAAATCTTCAGGGTGAGGACATTTGTGCTGCGGCTGTGCGAGAAGTTAAAGAAGAAACTGGCGTAAGTACTGAACTTACAAGTATCCCTTAACTTCCTTCCTTGGCAATAATTGTTACTTCGATTTGTGCAGATTGAAACTAAATTTGTGGAAGTGCTGACATTCAGGTAGAAAATGGGATTTTCACCCCTAGCTAGCCCTTTACATGATTATCTTACAAAGTTGCCATAGTTTTTTCTCAAGGAAGACTAGTTCAGAACGAAGAAAACAGATTTTTATCATCTAATACACCAGATTTTAACTTCATGTCTTGTTTATATCAACAGAGAACACCACATGTCATTTTTCCAAAAGTCGGATCTTTTCTTCGTATGTTTGCTGCAACCCCTGTCCTTCAACATCCAAGTTCAGGAATCAGAAATTGAGGCAGCTCAGGTAACTTCATTCACTAATTCTTAACCTATAAAGATTGCCAATAACTGTATACCTTGACTATTACTCGCTCCGTTTCAAAAAGTTCTTCCAACTTAGACCAATTTCGTCTCACAAAAAGATTTCAAATAGGATGAACAAAAAGAAGTGGAGGGAGTATTTTTCTTGTGGAATGCTCTTTAATATGTCACTTATTTTGCTGACTTGTTCTTATCGATTCAATGAGCAGTGGATGCCCTTCCAAGAATACGCAGCGCAGCCTTTTGTTAAGAAATACGAGCTCCTGAGGAACATGGTTAAAATTTGCAAGGCAAGTATCAAAGGTCAATATTCAGGGTTCCCTGCAGTGGCTATCAAACCAAGCTTTAAAGATGGAAGGGACTGCATCTACTTCAATAACCAGGCTTCCAAATGACACTAGAATTCAATGAAACTCGATTATATATTTATATTCTTGCCGTTTAACTTAAGCTTAGCACAAATACTTTGGAGTAAAATGTAGAAACCAAACAACTTCCTAGCTGTTTTGAGGTGAATGAGCTCAAAATCAAGCTTGTGTTTATTACTGTTATTTGAACTACTTATCGATATGTCCGGAAATAGTACTACTTTTAAGCATTTTAATAGATCAACTTAAGTTTCGGGTTTGTATTAAGGATATGGTGCACATCATGCTCTCATGTGTGTAGGATTTAATATGTAAACTTAGAGGATGATGCGCAATAACTCTAGCTATAACGAGATAATTTAACAGCCAATAATTCTATTTGATATCGTGTTTGTTGATTAAATATTAGTTATATTTTAAGAACATCAACCATTCAAATTATTTTATTCATGTACAATTAGAAATATTAATGATTACTAATATTTATTCCTTTTTATATTATTTGAAACATGTGGAGTTTCACTCTTCTCTATGTACAACTTTAACTATTAATATTTTGAAGGAAAAATTTGAAACATAAACCTCGACATTCCTTCCTATCTGATTTTCAAACATCTTGTTGACGAAGCGCTGATAGGTAGCCCCAGCGTTTTTGAGGCCGAATGGTATTACTCTGTAACAATAAACCCCTGAATTTGTGGTGAATGCTATGTGAACTTGATCTTCTTCTGCCATGGGGATTTAGTGATATCCTGCGTTGGCGTCCATAAAGCTGAAGAGGACATGTTCGACGGTCGAATCGACAAGTCTATCGATTTTGGGGAGGGGGAAGTCGTCCTTTGGACAGGCCTTGTTCAGGTCCGTAAAGTCGACACACATTCTCCATGAACCAGTTGATTTGCGGACCAGCACCACGTTAGCCAGCCACTCGGTGTACTGGCATTCTTTGATGAAACCGGCTGCTAGCAGCTTTTTCACTTCCTCGGCTGCTGCTTTACTTCTCTCGGCACCCTGATGCCTCAGCTTTTGCTTTACTGGACGATTTCCCTCTTTGATGTTAAGGCGGTGCACCATGATCTCAGGATCGATGCCCGGCATTTCATCGATCGTATAGGCGAACACATCTTGGAACTCACGGATGACATCGATGATCTGAGCTCTGGTGCCGTCAGGTATCTGTTTGCTGATCCTTATCGTTCTCCCTCTTGTATCGTCGATACATACTTCTTCATCCCCATCTACAGGTCGAGGCCTCTCGTACCGTTTTGGGTTCTCGACAACATACACTCCCATTGTGGGGAGAGGCCCTTCAGGCTCGGGATGCTTTCTTTTGTTGGTTGCAGTGTCATCTTTGGTGCTTCAGTGCCGTTGACATAACATTCCCGAGCGGACTCGGTCCCCGAACAGGTTGGGCGACCTTACCGTCGTCGGCCTCGAACTGCAGCAGTAGCTGGTAGGTTGAGATGACAGCTTTTACTTTGTTGAGGGTGGGACGCCCAATGATGACGTTGTAGGGGAGGTCAACGTCGACGATGAGGAAGTCGATGAGGACGCTCTTCCCCCGACCTTTCTCTCCCATTCTCGTAGGAAGCTTGACCGATCCTAGAGGGTGGACGGATTGCCCCCCAAATCCTACCAGCGGCTGGCTGATGGGTAGGAGGTCACTCCTCTGATATTTCAGCTTTGCCAGGCAATCCATGGTTATGATATCCGTGGAACTTCCGCTGTCTATAATTAAGCACTCGACCTACCCTCATATTGGCAATTTTCATTTCGACGACCAAGGGGTCGTCGTGTGGGGTTTGAATAGGCCGATGGCTGTCTTTGAAGGTCATGGTGGGACAGGCTGATATCCTGGTCGTGTCCGTCGTCCCGTGTTTCAGGGTGTAGAGGTGTTTCTTTCGAGAGCGGCTGGTCAAGCTACCTGAAGCGTACCCTCCGGCTCTGACACTGACGAATCCTGTTGTTTCCTCACTCCTTGTCTCCTTCTCTTTTCGAGGCTCTTTTTTCTTTTCTGCGGGGTTCTTCAAATATCGATTCAGCTTTCCTTCGTCTGCCAACTTGTCTAGTGCTCTTTTGAGTTCTCTACAATCGCGAGTTGTGTGCCCGCAGTCATGGTGGTACTCACACCAAAGCTTCTTGTCTCTTCTGTTGATGGAAGTTCTGATGGGTGTTGGTTTCGGCAATGTGTACTTTTCCTTGATATCGAGGTATATCTCCCTTCGGTTGAGGTTGTACCGAGGGTCGTAGCCGTTGTCATCCATCCGAGGCTTCTTCTCTCTTTCCCTCCGAGAAGCTTCTCGAAGGGGGTCACCTAAAGTCCCGTAGTCATTTTTTCTCTTGTTAGCGTTGGGTTCGTCATGCGTTTTATAGATGTCGGATGCTTGTATGAACTTCTGGGCGAGGTTCATTGCCTCAGAGAAAGTGGAGGCCTCGCTTTCTGCGAGCTTTAGCTTGAATCGGCTCGATGGGTAGAGGCCTGACATCAGAGCTGTGAACGCCACGCTATCTTGTAGGTCGGAGACTTTTAGGGACTCTTCATTAAACCTCTTGATATAATCTGCCAGGTCTTCTTCTCTGCGTTGTCTTATCGACATTAAGTGAATGCTGGTATTTCGGTGTCTTCTTCCTGCAATAAAATTTTGCTTGAAGGCAGTCTAGAGGGAGGCGAAGTTCGAAATACTGCCCGGGGGTAATTCAGTGAACCAAGTGAGCGCGAGCCCCTTCAGTGTGGTGGGAAAGAACTTACACCAAGCTACCTCGCTCCCTGTCTGCACACTCATTTGTGCCTTAAAAGGCGGGGTGATCGACGGGATCTGTTGTTCCCCATGATGCTCGATAGGTGGCACCTTCACCTTTCGAGGGTTGGGAGTTCGCATGATTTCTTCGCTGAAGGGCGTGATGAAGCCGAGGTTCCCGAAGTGGGCGTCACATTCCCCGTTCGTCTCAGAACTGCTAGCCTCTTCCTCGTTGTGCTCCCGGGGTTCTCTCTCGCGTTGTCGAGACCCTTCCCGCCTTTGGATGTGGCCGGGGTGCCTCTCCCTATTGTCTCGAGCGAGCTCGCGCGCTCGTCCGAATTTCGCGAGCATCTCGATTACAGGTGCCACGAGAGATCGCTCGTTGATGATATTAGGGCATCCCTCTCGGCTAGGAGGGTCTCGGGGAGGAGCTCAAGGGGCTCGAGTAGGATCCTGGGGGGCTCGAGTCGACGCTTGTGGAGGTTTGGGTCGTCGAGGGAGGGTTGCGCTCGTCCCGCCCCATAGCGAGTCGTGGGACGGGAGGTATGTTGGATGTTCCCTCTTCCCCCGTTCGGGAGGTCAGAACGAGGGCCCTAAGACTCCGCTCGAGATTGTCACTGAGGCGCTCTGCCAACTGCTGTAGGTCCTGCTGGGTGACATGATTCGGGCTGGGCTGCTCCATTCGAGCGGGCTCAACTCGAGGGAGGGTCCCTCTTTCTCGAGGTTGCCCCCGATTGACTGCGCTGGCTGCCTCTCGAGGCGCTATTTCCTCAAGGATGTGTTGGTGTCTCTCCGAGAGCACGGGGGCCCTACGAGGGTCGCCCGCTGTTTCATCGGCTACCTCGGGAGGGGGGTCCCCTCCTCGAGGTGGTGAGCTCGGAGGTTGCTGGACTCGACGGGGTCTTCGACGGCGCCAACCTGTTTCGGGTAAAAACTTGTGAGATGGGGGAGTTAGTCAAGATGAGAGGCCGATGACCGTTGAGAATGGCCGAGTGCTCGAATGGTACCGCTGGGACCTGCAAGAATGAAGATTAGACTACCCCGGTGGTGTTTCCGGGATCGCCCCTCCGACGCTCAAGTCAGTTAGGATTTTTAACTGTAAGTATTGAGCAGTTGGTCTAGAATTTATTACCTGTTCATTGATGAGACATTGGGTATTTATAGTGTTGTGGATTCCCATAAAGGGATTATTGATAGGATGGGCCTTAGTTGGCTATGTTGCCTCTTCAGGCAATAAGCCTTTTTGCCCCTTGCCTGGGATCCCTAGGCACCCTGGGATTAGGGTAACAATCCTGTGGGACCCATTGTGCCCCCTGTCCGGGGTTTGGTGGTCCTTCCTATAAGGACAAGACCTAGAGAATATTAGGCCCAAACAAGAGTGTGTGCGCGTGTGTGTCTATATCGAGGCAAATTTAATATGATCTCACATGACAACGTCTATCCGTACATATGAATCATAATAGATGATCAAAGAGGAGTGTATTGAAAAGTGTTAACGTCATATATATGGTGATTAATATGGTAGGGAAGAAGTATATATTATAAACTCCGAAAAGCAAACCACTTAAGTGACTAAGAGTTGGCCTATTACCAGCTAATTTGACCAAACGTCTTTCTATCACACAGCTTAACTTTTGAGCAGTTTTGTGTAACTTTTATGTTTTAATTGTTGAGACTTTTTTGTATAATTATTAAAACTTTTACCTACTTTTTTTCGACGAAAACTTTTACCTGCTTAAATCTTAATATAAGTTTGATTACTTTCTTTTTATTCAACCAATTGGTTCATGAATCAGCTTGTCACTATGAGATGGTTTTGTAAGAGAATTTGTAAATTGAAATTGTAAGGGCACTACATCCAATGAATAATTATGCACATACATTCAATGGATGTCATATAACCAAGGATGTATTGGCCTAGTGGTTAAGATTGAGGTGCTTTCCGAACGATAGGTCACGGGTTCGAATCCCCTCCCTTATTTTGTCTTTGTGCGCCCGTGGCTCAAATGGATCAAAAAAAAAGGATGTCATATAAGTTAGGTGGTAAAGTCTTGTGAGAGTGATACCCAAAACCTGAGATCGAATTCCGTCTACATCCCTACACTTAGGTTGTGTTCTTTTCAACTGAACTGAACTGAACTTAATTTGTCTGAACTAAACTAAAGTACTAAACTGAACTAAATTTAATTTGTCTGAACTGACCGAATTAGAGATGATAGAGGCGAATCAAGAAACGGATTTCATAAGACAAGTGAACACTTGTACAACTATGAAGTCAAGTGGATATTGTCAATTTGTGTCATATGTGAAGGCTTGCGTTCGCATGATGAACACCACATGTATGTGTGTTGGGAGAGAAAATGAGACAAAAAAAGAAGTAGAGATTCAATTTCTAATTTTTAAGTAGCCACTCCACTAGCAGACTAGCAGTGGCCAGAATACCAGACAAAAATAGCAACGAGAATCCCTCCCTCTCAATTTCAATCTCATATTCTCTGCCTTTCTATTCTACTTATATAAAACTATAAAAGCTTCGCCCTTCAATTTTGACCGCTCCTTTCTTTCCTTTCCCTACACTTCCATGGCATCCAGTCTTGCAGATTCCTTCTTCTTATTCAAGGTTCTTTTTTTTTTTAATCACTTTTCCCTCTCCTCTCCTCTCATTTTATATTATAATTATGTAAATGTTCCCTTCAAAAAAAAAATTATGTAAATGTCACTCATTGTTTTTTTTTTTGCAGGGAACTCATCAAAGTCTCATTCAGCCCACCCCATTTTGTTCCTCCGGTAATCTTTCTTTCTTCTTAATTCCCTATTTCATTATTTCTTATTGAAATTTATTTTTATTCATTTAATATTTTGGTTGTGAATTGAATTTGCTAGTTCTTACTTTTAGCTTACTGGAACTTTTTGCACTTATATTCTCTAAAACTGAATTCTTTAAGGTGAAAGGAATTAAATTTAGTCCCTTTTTGTTATAGAACAAGATTTGTAAACTGTTTGAATTTTGGGTTTATAAATTTCTAATGCATTGGATTAGTGTAACATAATTCACTTTTCCAATTCGCAGTTCCCCACAAAATGGCAACAAAAAAAAATAGCCCAAAACCAACCATATTTCGCTTTTATCGGTTCGCAGTTGGCGGGGAGATTAGGGAATTATGTTATACTGCATTGGATAATGGGTTTTTTTTGGAGTTGAAAAGACTAAACCTTGTTGTGAGATTGAAAGTAATATGAAAATGATTAGATTAGTTTTATCCAATAATATTAGAATGGAGATAAAAATTGTAATAATTCTTTTAGTTGTGCTGCAAAATCTATATATGTTGTAATTTGAACTTCTGTGACTTGTTGTAACTTGTGTTTACTGGTCTATGAAATTATATTATTATTCAAGATATTATTTGTCTTATAAAAGTATATTATTATTGCATCGGTTGGTTTCACTCGAATTGAAGATATTGGATCATTGCTTAATCATGTCTGATACAATCTATCGAAAGTTCATTTGTGAGTTGTCTCACTTTATTGGCAGGCATATCTTGCACAAAATGGCAAAAACCATGCCTAAAGAAGTTAGGCCACATGAGACTCAACCAACAATGGAAGTGTATAAGAAGAAGGTCAAACTTGGTGCAGGCTGTAGCAGTCCCAGTTGTACCACCGCCGTCCCCATCTCCCCCAACAGATAACACACAAGACCTGAAACAGTTAGCAGAGAGCTACGGTTTTCAGCAAATTGGGGAGCCACTCCCAGATGATGTTACACTCAGGGACATTATTACCTCCCTTCCTAAGAAGGTAATGCTATAGTTTGCTTATGGGGTTATAATTGCTTAATTAGAGTGTCAGCATAACGATTCATTCCAGGGAATCCGATCTTTGCTTAGGTGTTTGAGATTGATGATGCAAAAGCATGTGGATCAGTTTTAATCAGTGTGACTTCATATGCTTTGGGTGTCTTTATGATTGCCAAAGCCCCTTGGTACTTGCTTCCTCTTGCCTGGGCGTGGACAGGCACTGCTATCACAGGGGTAAGTTCCTTTAATTCAACTCCTTGAGTTTCTGTATGAATTCTCCTTACTGTCTATAAACCTGTATTATGACTTTGGTTCCTGGTTTTTCCTTTGATTTCAGTTCTTCGTGATAGGACATGATTGTGCTCACAAATCCTTTTCAAAGAATAAGCTAGTTGAAGACATTATTGGGACTCTTGCATTTATGCCGCTTATTTATCCTTATGAACCGTGGCGCTTCAAGCATGATCAGCATCATGCAAAAACTAACATGTAAGCAACTAAGCAGTCATCAGTAATCTAGAATATATCATGGTTTTCTTTTATGTGAGCCTTAATCTTTAGCTTTGCTGGAGTGTTCGTCTCACCCTTCCCCCACCCCCCTATACTGAACTTGTTCCTTTCCTAATACTTCCATATCCTCCTTAGTGTTGGGTTTTCTGTGCTTGAAGCCTTGAACTATGGACTTGTTAAAGTTAATATGGATGCTTCAAGATAACTGTACAATCGGATTTGTAAACGGGATTTAGAATCAATACTGCTATCCAGCTTAATGCTGCAGAATAGAGCTTAGACAAGCATGATGCAACTTGAGAATCTCAGCTTCTCATGTTCCAGTCCCTTTTTGTTTTTTTGATCAGGTTGCATGAAGATACAGCCTGGCTTCCTGTGATGAAAGAGGATATAGAGTCAGCTCCAGCCTTGCGTAAAGCATTGATATTCGCTTATGGCCCTCTTCGACCTTGGATGTCAATAGCTCACTGGTATGACCATGAGATGTAATCATGTTGTTTTCTTTTTCAAGATCCTGTCTGTATTACTTGATGTAAGTACAGAATTGGTGTCATCTTTTACAAGCAGGTTCAGGCAGCACTTCGATGTAAAGAACTTCAGACCGAGTGAAGTAAACCGAGTCAAAATAAGCTTAGCTGCTGTTTTCGCATTTATGGCTATAGCTTGGCCCTTGATCGTATATAAGACTGGGATAGTGGGGTGGATCAAGTTCTGGCTAATGCCATGGTTGGGCTACCATTTTTGGGTAATAAAACATTTTCATCTATTGCTTATAAAGCTAAAGTTCTCTGCCTTGACTTGTTCTTGGCTCATTGTTGTTTTTTTATTTCTTGAATTCTAGATGAGTACTTTCACCATAGTCCATCATACAGCGCCTCATATTCCGTTTAAGAATTCAAAAGAGTGGAGTGCAGCGACTGCCCAGCTTAACGGAACTGTACACTGTGACTACCCCCGTTGGTAATGTATTCTGTACCCATTTTTGCATTAAAGTCATATATTCATATCTCGAGGTGTAGTTCTAATCTTTAAGATATTCCATCATTACATGCAGGATAGAGGTCTTGTGCCATGATATTAATGTGCATATTCCTCATCACATCTCTCCTAAAATTCCGAGTTATAATTTGCGAGCTGCTCATCAATCCCTAAATGAGAACTGGGGAAAGGTATGTTTCCTAGTGTTTAAAATATATGTGCTTGAGAGTCCTTAATGATAAAATGAAACTAGGTTTTTGGCCTGCCGCCTATGCAATGTGAAGGTTTATTATTTGGAAAATTTCACAACAATTATCCGAACTTGCCTGGGCAGCGGATGGGATAGTATTTCGGCTGGGAAATTGAGGGGGTGGTTGAGCAAGGAAAAGTAGGACTTAGGAGAGGGGGGGGAGGTGTGAAAATCAACCTAATTAATAGATCCATTGAGTTCCCAACCACTTGGGACAGTACAATCAACCGGTACATCAAGTAACCAGCCACTTGGAACAAGTTGGAAAATGTACCCTTATAGTTTGGCTTATACTACAATAACTCGTAGTTGGGGTCCTTAATGGAACACCAGCCATAATCAAAATTGTTCTTGGGAATTTTTCCTTTTTTTTGGAATTGTCAAGTAATCTCATAAATATTAAATACTAGTTAGTTTTAATTTTGTGTATCGAGTTTACAGAAGAAATTGGCCATCGCCTTTTATAGACAGACGAATCGGTTCAATCCGTTCTCAACCCATGACCAATATGAGCTCGAAGCTTCCTTCGTAACTCCCGGAACTTCTTCGTCCTGCGGGGGTTAGTAAAAGACTGGGCCAACGGGGCTCCACCTCAAGGAAGAGAGATCAATCCAATCGTTTCTTACATCGGGAAAGATGAAGAAAGTGGCAGAAGGTTTGGTACCCCCATTCATGAAAAATCGCCGATTTTTAGGAACGCCCTAATTTAATTTCCTTGCGGAAATTGAACGGGCGAGGGCTGGGGTAAAATCCCCCGTGACCCCCCTTTCCGGCCTTCCGCCCTTGACCCCCTAAGGGGGAACCGAACCGAAGGAACAAGTTTGTTGACTGCCCCTTGCCCCCTTTCTCTGCCTTTTTGGAGTACGAGAAAGGGGCGGGGGGCAGGTCCCTCAGGATGCCTATCCGGTAACAGGAAGTCGGGATTCGAATTTTGTACCAATTTGGTAAGAATGAAATATTCTCCGAATTTTATATTGATACGAACTACTCGCTTTTAGCCTAAAAAGGAAGCATCAAAATTATGAGTTACTATTTATAATTTTCGTAGTCTTGAACATAGTAAAAACATTACTGCATATATATCTTTCTTGACACTAAAACTACTAAACACCATGGGTAGCTCAGCGGGAGCTCCCATCATATACCACTCCTGGGAAAAAGGATACAAAAATCAATGGATTGGTTCGGGAAAGAGAATCTCACGTTTCGTCTTCCTCTTTGTTCCGTTAGTTGCTTTGAGATTTTTCAATAAGCCTACAAGTTTAAGTGAAGATAAACATTAGTTAAAATATCAAGAAATTTTATAATCAACCCTTCATTAGATTTAGAAAAAGAACAACGAAGGTTCTGATGATATTGATGATATCCAGCGCTATATATTAGAAGAATTAAGCTCTCAAAAACTCGAGAGAACAATCTTAACTAGTATACCGATAAGAAACTCAACCCGCTAAAGAAATTAGGATAACATAACCTAATCTTAATTGAAATTCTAGCTAACAGGAAGGCTGGATAGATACCGATATAGAAGTAAAACGAGAAGGAAAAGGGAAATCTGACTTGAGAAAATGCAGATGTGAGACAGGATGTTGAGGACGAGATTAGGATTCTGTTGTTATTCGTTTGGTGGTTGCTATTATATATATTGTTATGGTTCTGATAGCTGTTGTTATGACATTTTCCTTTGCTTATGGCAGTACCTGAACAAGGCTATATGGAATTGGCGCTTAATGAGGACAATTATGACAACATGCCATGTCTATGATAAAGAGGAAAATTATGTCTCTTTTGAGAAAGTTGTCCCTGAAGAGTCACAGCCAATATCATTCCTTAAAAGAGTGATGCCTGATTATGCTTGAGATATCCATCGTTCAGCATTTGGTCCTTGGTAGGATCTTGGTAATCTACTTTCAACCTACCGAATATTGGTTCGTGAATCTGGAATTCCGGATGTAGGGTTAATGACAGTCACGTTCATTATGCAGTACGAGCAAAGTGTAAGGTAGCACTACAAAGTATTATTACGACCATTGAAGTTCATTCGGTTTTGCGCAAGAGAATTAATCTCAGTATTTGCGGAATAACAAATTTAGTTATACAAATTAGAAAATGTAACAATATATTTCTGAAAATATATATTTATTGATTGTGGATCGCGATTGAGGAATGTATCATCACTTGATTACATCTTTCAGCTTTTCTTAATTTGCCATTTTTTCTGTGATATTTTGGCAAGATTGGGGTTAGAAGGCTGGTTGTTCACCTCAGTCAACAGATGGACTCGGACGAACAAGTCCCTAGCTTCCTTGCATGCCATCGTTACGATTTATCGTCTAGTTTTTCTAGTTTCAACACTAGAATAAAGGTTGTCTACAAAATACAAGTATTGAAATGAAGGGTAACACTGAAGATTCTTCCTTTGTGCACTCAGAGCATGGAATATAACAAAGAATATGAAGGGTAACAATGGCAAAATTTCTTTGATGCATTGAAATTCAATGGAGAAAGTTGTTTGATTATCTGACATGAATTCACAAATGTGAAATTCACAAAATGACCTCGTACTCGTTGTGGATGCATAATCCTTTGGTCCCCCTTTGCTCTATAAACTCACAAAATTACAAAATAGTAAAACCACCCAACAAAAGCCATTAAATGATTAATGATGGAGGCAATTAATTAGATCAACAAGTTGGAGGATAATGAATAATGAACAATGAACCTAGCTGTTTAGACAAATATTAGAAGCAAAATCAAATTTATACGCGTGTATGACTGTTTAGTTTTAGAGAGACGGAAGTAAATATCTCTCTCAAAATGGTAAAGGTGCTGCTTTTTATTCTTTCACTTTTCAGTTTCCACAACTGTTGAGTTGAGAAAATGGTTTTCACAAGCTTATAATATGTACCTGCCTCCATACAAAACTCATTAAAATTTACTTTCACGAGTAATAGAGAATTAATTAGAATCATACAGTACATAAACAACAGCAGAGCACCCTGTTTTCTTTCTCATCCAAATATTTTCTGAGAAATGAATGACAACAGAAGTTGGGTCAAGGTCTTACTCATATTGCTCATGGCATCATTTATCTTGAGTTTTCCTTATTATATGCAGCCAGATCCCCCTATAATAGTAGCCATTCTGCTGTCAATTATCCCCATTTCGACCTTGTTCTACTCCTTCCTTTTAGTGCTTTTCTGTTGGTGATATATAAAGGTAACTGAGGTTAAACGCCACTACCATTGCCAAACATCGACATTATATGGTATTCACCAATCAAGGCTGTGCATGGCGAGGGCAACCTCAGGCCCTGTGTACATGTTGCACTCCACAGAGTACAAGAAAGGCTATCGTGTTGCAATGCAATTCAAAACTTAGAAGCTTGAAGTTTGTTGTTTTATATGTAGAACAATGGCATTGCATTAGTCTTACAGTAATGCCTGTTGTAATAATCATTAGTCATGATAATCTCAGCAATACCTGGAAAAGTTTTTGCATCATAAGAGGGTTTGCAAGAAAACTATGCCACATAAATAAAAAAAGGCTCTGAGCTAAACTTCATTTCATTTCTGCTTTAAATACGTTACATGTGACCTAGATTACATTCTGAATATCCTTCTCCCAATGCTTACTAAAATCCTTAGCTGCTCAATGCCTCAATCTAGATGAAAGCAGAACGATATCTAAAAGGACTAGCCAGCAACACGCCGGGAAGAGTTGTGTTGTTATATCCGACATCCTTTCAGGCACAATTTGTTCGCTATATCCAAATGCAAGATCAAAAGACATAGCAACAATGACATAACATGCCGAAGAAGCAAATAAGCTGACATGACAAAAGAAACAAGATTGAGATCGTAGGCGGTGCTGGATGTATCATATTAGTTCCACTCTAAGCAGAGATCATCAATGAGCATAAAGCCAAAATGATGGCTTCAAAGAATATCCTGATTTCCTTCTCTGTCCATGACAAGACATGCAGAGCAGATGGAAAATGAATCAGGAACATCTGACAACCAAACAAGGGGGACGTTCAATTCCCACTGTCAGCAGATGCAGCTATCTTATAATAGCTCAGGTAAATTGATAAGCTGTGATAATGTTGAAGTCCAGGGCTAATCTAAGTTCCTACAATTTTCCGTTCTGTTCAGGGTCTTCATTGCCGGGAGAGTTTGCTTTTGCAGCAGTAATAAGCCGATTTCTATAGAGGGTTTCTAGCTCATGGAAGTATGGGCATGACTTGGCATTCTCAGAAGGTTTCTTCCCGTTGCCTGTTGCCTTCTTATAATACTTATTAACATTCTCCCACTTCTCTTTGCATTTCTTCGCACTCCTAATATATCCCATTTTAGCCATCCCTGCTGATACTTCTTCCCACACAGGAGCCTTTGCGCCTAAAGTACGAAACTTGTCATCCAGAGCAGCTCGTAGAGTGATGAGCGCCTGGACTTCAGAGGTCGGCCACCTCTTATTGTTAGGATCAAACTTGTCTAGTTCACCTTGCCCCAGAGGATCACCAACCTCTTCCCCAGAGAAAACCGGGGGGCAACGATAAGAGCTCGGGCACCTGTATGTCAGTGACTCCAAGAGCATTACGAATAAACGAAATAAGAGCAAGGCTACGAGCAGCCTCCTGAGCTCTAATCTGCTCCGCTCTCTTAGCACGCTCCATTTCTCGTTGATGCCACGCTTCCTCTCTAGTAATCCGCTCCTTCTCCTTCTTCTCTATCATGTCCATTAACTGGTAATGCATCTGCTCTTGCTTGTGTATAACTTGACTCATCAAATTTTCTAAAAATAACTCCATCCTCTTCCTCCTCTTCTTCCTCGGCCTCCCACTCGAACTCGGCTCCTCCATCTTATGCTCGGATTCACCACTACAATCCGACGACGAACTGATTCAAAAAACAATCCAGTCAAATCACTGCACTCTTATTCTTCCTCCGTTTAAAATAAGTGAAACACTTCTCCCAAAAAAACTCTCACATAAACGACAAAAGTGTTTCACTTATTTCAGAACGGAGTAAGCACATCAAACAACAACACATACATTTATTTTCCACACATCACATTTTATACTACACAAACAAACAAAAAAACAAGAAAGAAAGAAATACCTCAAGGAGAAGTTGAGGTGTGAAATTTGAGATTTAAAGTTGGAAATCAAGTGAGCATCCATTTCCGACTTCATTTGTATAAGTGCATCAGCTGACGTGTCCTCTTCCAACTTTTCCGGTAACCTAAAATTTCCTCCATTTTCGCCCAAATTAGACTGAAATTGAAGAAACCCTAACTCCGACGAATTACAGCCATTGATTCTGAGCAATGCGTCATCAGACGCCGAATATTCCGGCGGATTTTTACCGTTGGATCTGATAGGGCGAAGTTTTTGTGGCGCCGGAGAAGAAATGAGAGCCGTTGATTGAGGGTAGAAGAATCCAACGGTGGAGGAAGAGTGTGGTTGAGGTTCAGGGTCAGGGAAAGGAGTTAGCTCCTCGGGAAAACCGCCACCGGGTAATGGCCGGTCAGTACTGAATAATTCTTCCATTTTTTAGCAGTAGTGACTGGTGATATCGAAATTATTGCCGGTTGTGGTGAATTTTTTTTATAAAAAAAAGGATAAAACGAGAAAAAATAAAAAGTGGAGATGTAGGGGAAAGATGAATAGAGGGGGGTGAAACAAGAAATGAAGCTCTTTTGGTAAAAGTTCACTTGGTAAATGAAGATGACCACACTATTTTTACACTTAACTTCTGCAGTTGTACTTGGAAGTTTACAAATCACTGCTACAATTGTATTGATAATCAAGTTTCACAAACTATTAAGTATTAACCTTATTCTAATGGGCTCGATGAAATTAATATTCAATTTTTTTTCTTAGAACGCATTGATTTGAACTCATAAATGGAATTACCACCCACTAGCATGTTGTCGCCAGAAGCAGAACCCCATAGCAATCGCTAATTCTTTTGCCATGGGCAAAGTTCTTTCAATCCAATCTCACAAATAATAGTCCTTTTGTTTTTCTCTAGCTCGGGGTTAATAAGAGGATTGATTTCAAGTAACTATTTTCACCTCTGAAAGCTACACATCTCGTGCTAATGCTTATATCAATGCGGCACGTTAAATAAAGAGAAAGGTGAATACTTTACCAAACTCACATGACCATCATTTCCAACATTTGTGGCACTCTTGCCTTGGCTGCAATTAGAGATGGCAATGGGTCAGGCTACTGGTGGACCGTCCAAACCATACCATAATTGAAGGGTATGGGTCTTAATATTTTGGACCCTATGGGTAAGGGTAGGGTATGGGTCTTGATATTATAGGGTAAGGGTAGGGTAAGGG
The DNA here is from genome assembly GCA_947648045.1 of Beta corolliflora. Taxonomy (NCBI): domain Eukaryota; kingdom Viridiplantae; phylum Streptophyta; class Magnoliopsida; order Caryophyllales; family Amaranthaceae; genus Beta; species Beta corolliflora. Next base: position 73,221 of record CANSZD010001587.1, read on the forward strand.
TTCACTTCTCAAATACCCAGACCCTACCCATAGATCCACCCAAACTTAAATATTTTATTTTTATTTTTTTAGTTAAAATAAATATATATATTTAATATGTAACAGATATAAGAAACCCTTCCAGTTAAAATAAATCCCTCAATCCCTTACCTTAGCTGCACTCTCACAGTCTCATCTTACCAGTATCTCACTCTCTCACTCCAAACTATTTTCTTTATTCATATATGGATGTATGAGACTTTTCGGATGTGGAAAAACTATGTATTTCTATGTAATATGATATTTTGTGTGCTAATTGATAGATTTATATGTTGGATTGTGCTTAACAATTATATATACACATGAAAATATAAGCTGAAAAAAAATTATATTAGACCCATTCTGGACCCTAGACCCTATTCATACCCTATTGAACCCTACGGGTACGGGTCCTAAATTTTTTTCCCTGTGGGTATGGGTCTACATCCAAAAATTAGGGTATGGGTAAAGGTCTAGCCTTACCCTACCCATTGCCATCCCTAGTTGCAATCAAACAAAAAGTTGCTTTCAACTTGACGAGAAGCAAATCAAGGTGAAAGTGAGAAAAATTTCTTCAATTTTGTATAAGATAAGAACAATATAAATCCAAGTTGGGGAAATGGTGTAATTTGCTAGTGATGTGATAAGAATAGCCTTACATCTTGCGAATTGGAATATAGGGTAAAGCTGATCAAGGTCGACCCACCAGCCCGAGATCCCCGCCCGACATGTGGGTTTAATTTTTTTAGGCAACTCAGCCTGCCATTTGATCAGCTCTAATGCAGGGATTATTGTCTTTCGTAGTGACAATGCTAATAGACAGGGAGATCTTGTCAAGCGCGCAGTGGATCTATTTTGAATGTACCCAAGAGGTTGTTTGTACTCTAAACTGTTAGATTCTAAAAGTCTTTTAAAAGAACTCGCACGAAACTATTAGTTTTTTCCTGCAACCACCTTTAACATACGTGAGTTGCTAATCCTTTGCCATCAATAAACATTGTCATCCAAATTTTCAAGACACATCAATAATGATACCTTAAAGGAAAAATTGACATGAATAATCCCAAATTTTACCAGTCTTCTAAAAATAATTCCAACTTTAGATTATTTTAGAATAATCCCAACTTTAGGGGGTACCTTCTCAAAATAATCCGAACTATTAATTCCAACTTTAGATTATTTTAGAATAATCCCAACTTTAGGGGTACCTTCGCACGAAAATTGACGGATTAGTGTAGGCAGGAAAAGTGATAGTTTGGTTTATTTTAAGAAGATTCCCTCAAAAGTTAGGATTATTTTGGAATAATCCAATGTTGGGATTATTTTGAGAAGTCAGGTGAAAGTTGGGATTATTCATGTCAATTTGTCCTACCTTAAATCCAAAACATTTATTGAAATTGAGCGAGACCTGAGACCCGATTAACCCGACTCGAGACCTACTTTGACCCAAAAACGACAACCTAAAGTTAACTACAACCCAAAAATGAACAAAATATATTCCACGAGAATCAGTCTAATAACCTAAATCAACCCATTGATATAGGTTGAACACAAGTGTGTAAATTATGCAAATCAATAAACTAACATATACTTATATTTCAAAAGACATTGTCAAGTAACCTATCTTTCACATTGTGTAAAGTACGAAAGCGAAACATAGGTCGATATAAATTTATTATTTTGCTCATCAATCAGGTCGATCAACCTATCATATATGCAAATTCATTAATTAAAAAAAACCATTACATGGCAAATTATGGAAGATCTTTAAAAAAAAAAAAGAAGAGAGGAGCGAGTAGTAGGAAACATTTGATACTCAAATTACTCCAAACAGTCCACAACATATCATCAGCACAACAAGCATATGTAAAATCCAAACTTAGTGGAGTAGTAGGGGTCAATATTAGATTTGTGCTTTGCAAACCTCACACCACATACATTAGCTTCTAACTCTTTCCCTAAGCTTAGAGCAAGCTAATGGTTTAAAGAAGAGCATTATTCTTTGTCATTATTGTTGATGTATACAAGTATGCATGTCGTCAAGAGTTCTAGATAACACTATGGTTTAACTACTTCATTAAACGAGAAAATAAAATGGGTTTGAATTGTATGATGAAGAATAACTTCTTTTGTTGGTTTGAACTTTGGAAAAAAGGCTGCTGAAGAAGTTAGGCAGACGAGAAGAATGAAAAAAAGGGGTGCTGAAGAAGTTGGAGTAGGATCGGATGTAGATAGGAGATAGTTGAGATAGGCTTGAATATTCCAAACACACTTGTAAGAACTTATTTTTATGAAATACGTGGCCTTACATTATACATTACATTCTCATAAATCACGCCACAACAACTAAACGTGCTTCCAAACATAAATAGTAAGATCAACTGCTCCATATTGTTATGCTATACGTAGATGACAAAAGTTGATTAGGCTACCAAATCATCTTCTGTGAAAATTTTCTAAGTATTTTCTTTCCTTTTGACCCAATTCAATACTTAGACTAATCTGTTATATGCCTTTCTTCCTCCCTCTTTCTCTTTTTTTCTTCTTTTTTTATTAATATTTTTATATCATTGAGAGAAAATTGAAGAAAAAGCCAACATATATTACTTTGACTTTAAATAACGAACAAATCCAAGTTTGACTCTTATAAGTATCAAAAACTGTAGCATTGAGTTATGATGTGTAACTAATACCTACAGTTCTTGATTATTTCGTTTTTGAGTTATGATGTGTAACTAATACCTACAATTTCTTGATTCTTTCTAAGATGTATAGTATTCATTGTTAAAAGTTTTTCTAATATGTATAGTTATGGTGATTAACAATCAAAATCGACTAGAAAATATCAAGATAACTTGCTATAAACCACAAAAGTGTAAAATTAATGATTAAAAGATGTACGATGTAGGAAATCGGACTCATTGTTTAATCTTTTACGTACTTATTTGTTGTAAAATATTTGAAATTACTCATTATTTAATCTTTTACATATTAGTTTGTTGTAAAATATTTGAAAACCTATAATTTCACCGATGGTATTAAACTTGATTATTTTTTTAACCGTACTTTACGTAGAAGCAAGGCAAGGGTCATCTCAACTCTCAAAATAATATGAAGTATATGTGACATATACTAAGGTAACTTGCCATTATAATATTGAATAAGATAGAAGATCATCAACAATCTTTGCTTGGTTTTCTAATTCTTACAATCTTCAGTTTTACAAGATTGTGACGCCAGACAACGACAAGGTTACATTTATACATGGAACAGTATAAAGATTGTCATTGTTCTTTGTACAATATTCTAATACAAGAAAGTCAAAATGTTTGGTAAATATTAATTATCTCCAAGGGTATTTGATTAAGGCAGGTTGCCCTATAAAAGCAAAGGCCATATTATATTGCTGATTCATTTGCTCCCAACAAACACATTACTAGTACAAAGGAAGAAACTTAAGACGATTAAACAGAATTCTAACAGAACCACAAAGAAGATGACCAAATTTTGCGGCTACCACAACCACAACATCCTTGTGATGTTGCTTGCAGCTCTAATATTGGCTTCAATGATACTCAGCTCTCAATGCCGCCTCATCGTCAGCCAACTGCCCGGAGAAGAAGACGATCTTGGGATGAAGTGGGCACTCGAGATGTCGAACCGAGATGAGATAGTGCAACTAGCTGGGTATGGCGAAGAAAAACTCTCCACCGTCCTCATCACCGGTCGAGTTGTTTGCAACAAGGCTTGTTTAGCAACTAAACATAGCAACCAGCACCAGCTTTCACCACAGCCTATCTCAGGTGTGTACTACTATAGTATTTTTACATGAGGTTTTTAGCACCTACTTGTCTCATGCATGTCAAACGCTACTATGCTATCATACTCACTATTGAAAGGATCATCTTGCGAAATCATGATATGTATGAGATACAGATATAGTTTTTGCAGGAAAGTTCCATGAATTGTCCTTCGACCTAATTAACCTCCTCCCCCTCAAAAGCTCAAAATAATAAGAAACCCCCACTAAGAAAAAGAAGATTAATTTCCAAATTTTTGGGATTTTGAATACAGATGAAGAGTCTCTTTTTGTTGGCAAGACTTAGGATTAAAGTTTAACTGCTTGTTGCAAGAGGCTTTTCGCATGGTGTGACATGTTACCCTACAGTACTCACAATAAAAGAAAAAGTACAACACATTAAATTATACTCATAATTATACTCAAGACCATGTTTTAGTTTTTTTTATTGTCAAATGGAAGGTAAAATTCAAACTTTAGACCAAGCAAAGGGAAGTGAAGATAACATCATACTATCATAAGTAAGCAATCAAAAGAAGAGGTCCTCAACCAGAAACAAAAAAAAAAAAGCCTTATGTCATAACAAACAACTCGTTAGATAATCAACTAATTCAAAGATTTTCTTACGACTTCTTAACGTCTCCTGCACATAGATCTTCAATGAAACTTTATAAATTCTACGGTTTACTAATTTTTGATATCTTATATAAATTTTTGCAGGGGCCTTGGTGGGAGTTGCATGTCATACCAAGAAAGACAAAAGCACGAGTTGGGTTAAAGCTGTTACAGACAATTATGGAGATTTCACAATTGACCTTCCCTCTCATCTACATGGGATCCCAGACTTGGGCAAGGCGTGCTCAGTTAAGATCCTAGATCTACCTAAGGATTCATCTTGCCATCAATCAGCTTCTGCAAGTAAACACAAGGAGATCAAGCTAGCATCTACCAAAAATGGAAAGCGTACATATACAGTAAGAGGGTTGGCACTGCAGCATACACTGCCTGGGAATTCAGCAGCTTGCATGAAAGAACAGAAGGATGAGCAATAGATGTCATAGTAAGTGGCATTTCAAAGTAATTGCACAGGTGAAGTGGCTGAGAAACCCAAATATTGTATCATGGCTCACTCGGATGGCGCTATTGTCACAGTAATGAGTCCCACGTTTCAATTCCACCTACTTACGTTCAACAGCAAGTTGGGATACTATTCTAAAAGGGAAAAAAAAAACATATAGAAGTATGACAATATATACCACTATGTATATTACATGTATATATATGTAATTTTGCTGCAACTTTTGGTGATGTACCTTATATATCATTGTGGATTGTCATAAGAGTGTTTCTTAATACACACACCAAGAGCCACTTCTCAATTCTCATACATAATAGTATGCATCATACTAGATAAAAACTACACATTTAAACAGAAATTACAATGCTTGTGCTCCAAAAAGAAAGTTATATAATATATACTCCCTTGACAAAAAAAACTTTGCGCAACTTTAAAAAATCAAAGATACGTTCCATAATCAATAAATGATCCTATTTCTAATACCTGGAGAACATCAGGAATTCTGGGCAGCACTCTGCTTCCTACCAGCTATTATATACTTGGCAACATCAGCACAACAAGTAAGCTTATCAGCTTCTTCCTCGGGGATTTCGATGGAGAACTCTTGCTCAACGGCCATAACGAGCTCCACTCTATCCAAGCTGTCCAAGCATAGATCCTTTTGAAAATTAGTTGTTTCAGTTACCTGTTAGAAAGAAAAGTGACACTAATTAATTGGACAAATCAATCACTCTTCAGGCCTTCTTAGCCTCAAGTGAGGATGCAATCGAATAGCTAAAACATTACAGCAAAACATGAGCGAGTGTTGCATATAAGTTCCGTAATCAGAGCAATGCAAGCTTATTATGAACAGCACTCTTCATTGAACTAACCTTAGCAGTGTCAGTTTGGTTAAACTTCTTGACCAAGCCAATCACTCGATCCATTACACGGTCATCGCCCTCGTTTCCCACTGTAGAGTACAAATGCCTGCTGTATTTGCTTAGTGCACTAGTATTTTCAACAAGTGACCAATTTCTCAAAGAGGCCTGAAGTCTAACATGCCTCAGAATAGAGCTCTTCAAATTCTGCATCTTCTAAATCAATAATATAAACCCATGAGCTCAATCACTATTAAGAGAGGTTGAGATGACATTTATGTCGACGCCGACGTAAAAAATGTAAAGGGTAGACAGACAACAACCAGAATTCCCCAGATAAAAGGAGATGTCAAACATTCATGTGAAATGTTACTATATTACTGATTTACTGCTACACTCAACAAATAACAGCATAATAAGTCTATGATTAATAGGAGTAACTGATTTAATTAAATTAACACAAAGACAAAAAAATTATCAAGAAAGCATAAAAAACAGCAAAAAAGCTGATACTTCACTAGAGGAAGTGAAAATAATCGAGTTGATCACTCGTATAAAAAAAGAATCGAACTTGGGTCGAAGGTCGAGCAAACAAGCAATTCAAAAATGAAACAACTTATACTTTATAAATGACGATGAAATCAAAATTAAACACTTTAAATAAAATTTTCATATGATAAATTGAAGATAAATGAGAAAAATGCGAGTTTTCTTTAATACCTTGGATGCCTTTGAAAATGGCGTTTGAACTGAATGTTGTCTGCTAAATGTTTGCGTAAATGCCTCAAAGAGTCAGAGATGAGAAGAGAGAACCCTTGCTGACTTGCACTTTGTTCCAAGGTGAAGGTCAGCTCTGAACTCTAATTTGGGCTTGTTTCTTAGCACAAAGGGCTGGACTGGAAAGCTCAATTTAATAAAATAGCCCATGATTTGAGTCCAATGTAATCTTTTTATTCCCTTTCGCTATTTACCGCCCGTATTTACTAAAAATCACCCGTATTTTTTTCAATATTTTCCTAAACTACCCCTCTCCTTTCACCCCACTCTTACTCTCTCACCTCTCATCCAACTTCACCTACTCCACCTCTCGGACCTCCACCACCAATGGACCACCACCACCACCACCACGGGACCACCACCACCACCACTGCCGAGACCACCACCACGGCGGATCACCCCACCAGGTAGACCACCACCGGTGTGTTATTCAATGATGTGTTATTTCTACTTTTTTTTTCCTTTTTTAAGAGTATTTGATATATTCTTTATACTCTTCCCCCCCCCCTCCTAGTAGAGAGTAGAGGCCTGCGTTACATTGGGTGAACCGAACCGAAATTACGCCAAAAAAATGGGGCTAGGAATTTCTCTTTGTGGACTTTGATTTCATTTTCTTTTTGATGTAAGGTTATATGCTTAGTGTACTTGGCAAATAGCTATCATTCTCTTGATACAAACATAAAGCTCGGTTAAAAACCCAAAGTAGATGTTCAATATAGTTACCAAGATAAGTTTGGCCTAGTGGTTGGGATTGTGCCTTCCAACCTTGAGGTTGGGGGTTCAATTCCCACGAGGGGGACTTTGAGGGTAGGAATTTCCCTCTACCATCCCCCGTACTCTCGTTGTCTAGCTCGCTAACCCCGACCGAGTAAACCCGTGCGAGGTTCCGATCCAGAGAGTAATTCGTCTTTACCAATAAAAAAAGTTGATATGGACGTGAATCCCCTCTTTAGTGAAGTATTCAAAAACCCAAGAATTTTGAAATAAAGATGGATTCTTGATGGTTTCTTAGATAATTCTTTATGAAGCACACTCGAACACAATAACAAAATTATTTGATCGAACACTTCTGATCTCTCAAAAGGTTATCGATTCAATTAAGTCACTCCTAACTTAATCAATCAATCACTAAATTTAACTCACTCCTGAATCAAAGTCAATGGTTTTTGCAAGCAAGAACTCACAAGCATAAGTATGAATACTCACGAAAATTATGAATGAATTAACTAACTTGAACGAACTACAACTTAGCTATTTATACTCAACACTATAACTCCTACCATACTTAGGACAAGTCCTCGAGTCATGCTACTAATGAAACTCTTAAAGATAACAACTAATAACAAGATAATAATAAAAGAGTCCTAACAACTTGTTTGGTTCATTTTTAGTAAAGGAAGAGAAGAGAAGAGAAAAGAAGGGAAGAGAAAGGAAAAAAATGGAAGATAAAGGAGTCCTAACACCTTGACTTCCCATGTTTGGTTTAAATTTTCTCTTTCCTTCTAAATTTCCCCACTTTTGGGAGGAAAAGAAAGTGAAATTTTATTAAAGAGTATTTCCTTCCAATTCCTTCCATTTTCTTTTACTTACATTTTTTTATTGAACCAAACATTGAAAACTAACAAATTTCCTTGCACTTCCTTTCTTTCCCTTCCAAATCCTTTCTATCAAACAAGCTGTAAAGTGCTCGAAACAAGAAAAATCTATTCCAAGTACAATAGTAAAAACTTGTGAGTCAAAACCTAAAACAACTAGGATATGGAGAGTCCTACTAGAACTCAACTAAGGCATAAAACACACGCCCAACACTCCTAATAGAACTAGGAGAATGCATTCTAGACTTTCATTTCCCCACTCCTCATGCATTGTCGAAACTTTCCCAAGTTAAACAAGTGAGAAATTCTTGTCTAGAAGCAAACAAGTTGAACCCCATTGTACCCAATACCAAGTTCCCCTTGAATTGTCGCCTTTGAATCCATATCAAAAGTTAAATTAAGTTTAGTGTCATTATTGTTCACAACGTCAAACTTAGACTACCAATATTTAATGCATAACTATATTTAATATAATTAAATATGTTTTGCCAAATATAATATAATTAAATACTGAAGTTGAAGTGGTGGAGTAGTGGTATCACTTTCCACCTCATATTCTTGAGGTCTAGGGATAAAACTCATGAGACTCATTTGAGGAATCCCCCTAAATGGCCCTTTCATCTTACCTTTATATATACACACACTAATGGAGGTAGAATTTTCTTCAAAGATATGATATTGAACTAAATAAGGTATACTAAATTTGACAATGTATATCATGACATTGTGCTATATCATTGATGAAATTATATATGCATTGTCATGATATTTATTCATTATTTTCATATATTTAAGAAGAGTTAATTATATCGGAATGATGCTAGATGACACAAAATGATCGTCACTAATACAGAAAGTGGATACTTGATGATGCTGATTGTCGAAATGGTGTTAGACGACGCTGAAATATCATCGGTAATGCAGAGTGGTGGTTGCATAATAGCGAATAAGGTCTTGTTCTCTTCGGCATAAAACAACTGGACTGAACTGAACTGAATTGAATTAAACTGAACTGAACTGAACTGAATTAAATTATAACTAATTAATAGTAATGATTATCATATAGGAACTATACTGAACTGAACTGAACTAAATTGAACAGAACTGAACTGAACTGAACTGAATTGAACTGAAAATAAACTGGGGAGAACAGACCCTAAGTGACGAAATTAAGAGAAAGAAAACCAATAAAAAAGACAAAGATATTCATGATTATAATTTAGAACAGCCAATCCACTCTACCCAATTATTGTACTATTCACTTATTTCCTATTCTATTTGGAATCTAATAGGAGTACACGAGTAAATTTAAATCCTCCAATACAATTACACCCTAAAAATCATCCATTTCAAATATCACAAAAACAAAAAAGAAAACCCTAGCAAAACAACAAATAAAGCACATAAAAACAAAATGAAAATGGTAAATTTGGTTTAGGTGGGGGCTTGTGGGGGTAACCTCCGAAACAACCAACCAATGTCTTTGAAAGCGAGCATCTAAAAACGACATCTAGCCTTCTTATTTTTTTTTGTAATAATAAGAAACAAAGAAGATTGAATTTGAAGTAGAAATTATTTGAGAAGAAAAATAAAAAAATCCAATCCCTTATTCTCCAATTCTCCCCCTCTCACATCCCACTCTTCTTTTTTCCAATTTCCCACATCCAAAAAATCCTATGATTATGATTTCTGATTCATAATGATTTCTCATCTTTATATACTTATAAATATATGAAATTATATAATATGGTTTTTATAATATGATCCCCACCCACCAGTACCAGTACCAGTACCACCTTCCAATCCCATCTCCTTCATCTCCCACCACCACTAACTTTCTCTCTCTAACTCTCTCCTTGTTGCTCTTAATGGTTACATCCACTTTGAACTCTTAGTTTTTTTTACTTAAAAAAAAACCCTCAATTTTGTCTTTTGGTTCTTTGATTATTAATATTATTTCTTGGGGTTTTTTTTTTTTTTGTTCTAATCTGCTAACCCCTTTTTTGTTTATCTTTAAACAAGCAAAGAAAGAAGACATTTTTGATTAATTTTGGGGGAATCTTGATTAGATTCTAGGTATAAAACAACAAAAAAGTTTGATTTAAAAAAGGGGTTTATACCCAATTGCAAAAAATGGGGAATGTTAATGGCAGAGAAGATGGGAATGGAAGCCCATCTGGGTCTGGTTTACTTGTTGAAGAAGAAGAAGATGAAGATGAGATAATTGCTGTTGCTGCGTCTTCATCTTCTGCTTTGATGGGTCACTCTCCTCCTCACAGTCCTAGAACTGTTCAATCTCCCCTCAAATTTGCTCCTCAGGTTAGATTTCCCCTTTTAATTACAGTTTCTGGGTTAATTGATTGATTGATTTGTTGAGTTTTTGTGGTTAGATTTACTGTTTTTATTAATTATGTCATACTATTATATTATACTATATGGAATTAGATTAATATAGAAGGTTTGTCATTTACTTTATGTTTTGAGGGATTTGTTGAAATAGTGTACCTATACTGTATTTGCTACATGAACTTGTGTTTAATTGGCCTTTTTTCTCTTGGAAGTTTTTGTTTTTCTTGAATTATTAGTCTTTGTTTACAGTAATGTTGGTGGTGAAACATGCATTTTATTAACCAATCTACAATAAAGATGCATTCTTTATATTGTGTCTTGGTGCAATTATCTATCCCATAGAAGCTCTTTCCTTTAAAGAATCGAATTTCGATTTTTGAAACGGAACCGAAATCCATTAGCTTTGGTGGAATTCTCACATGATGATTTTGTGGTCTCTTGTGAAATTGTGGTCCTATGTATGGTCATTGGAGCAGTAAGTTTGATTGGGATTCTAGATAATGAGTTGAGATTAAGCATATTTGCAGGTGGTGATTTCTTGGGTTCCTTTGTTAAGTTCTTGACATTTTCTTGTTTAACACCACCTAAAAGTATTTACTTATTGGTGTTTTTGTGTGCAATTACATAGCCCCCTGTGGCTCCCATACAAAAACCTGATGAGCTGCTTATTGCAAATCCATCATGGTTACAAACGTCGTCGCCTGAAGAAGAAATGAGCTATGAGCAAGGAATTCCAACTATGATCATATGGAGTTATGGTGGCAAGGAAGTGGTTGTGGAGGGTTCATGGGACAATTGGAAGACAAGGTCCGATGATCTCCTTGATTCTTATTGATCTGTATGAAACAATTGTGGTGTGTGATAATGAGCTCTGTGTAGTTCGTACCTAATCGTAACCATCTTTTCTCTCCAGAAAACCTCTACAGAGATCAGGAAAGGACTTTACTCTCATGAAGGTTCTGCCATCAGGAGTTTACCAGTATAGGTTTGTTGTTGATGGGGCATGGAGATATGCACCCGATATACCGTGGATCCAGGATGAGACTGGAAACTATTTCAATGTTTTGGATTTACAGGTAAACCTCTTTTCTTGTAGACTTTACTTGAATGTAAGCATCCTGGATTGGAGGGAGGCACAGTAAATTTATTGAGATGCAATTCAAGTGCAATATGACAATATAAGGTGGAGAATGTTTATGCTTATTGGCTATTGTCGATGTCCTTGAGTCTTGTGTCTAATGAAAATTCTGGTTGGTGTGCATTGGTGTTGCTCTTTGAACTCAAAGGTCTATATGCCCATTATACTTATCTCTTATGAATGAGCAGAAAACAGAATCAATCTTGAAAACTTTGACTCTTATATCGTGGTTTCACTTTCACTCTTACGACTCATGAATATATGCCTGCAGAGAAGCAACTGTCATACATATTTATTACATCCAAATAAAATCTCTATAAAGAAGGTACATATTATAAAAACAGATATCTTATTATTCTTGTGTGGGAAGAGATTAGTGACTTGACATATCTTCTGTTTATTCTAATAAACTAGAAGTATATGTCTTGTGTACAGAATGTGCCATGTCAATGTGGCTTGATAAGTCTTAGACTGTCTTTATCATATATTTTATGTGATTCACGCTATCATCTGCTCATTGTTCATATTGGACACTGTTTTCTGTGGTGCTTCTGTTAATGCTGCAAGATGGTGCACTGTCCTCACAGCTGAGAAGGTTACTAGTGATGTGACCTTAGTCATGAAGAATTGACCTTTTTATTCTTGAGAAATAATTATGGAATTTGTTTATTTCATTCGAAAAGGAGCTAACAGCAAGCCCAAGTGGTAAAGCTGAATAACTCTTGCTCTTGGCCTCTGAAACACCTATTGAGTCTTTAAACAAGTAGCTTGAGGATCTTGGATTAACGAGGATAAATACGCAATAGAACCAGAGAAGAAAAGCTACCAACTGACTAACACATCTCGACAATATTCCTGACTAGATCAACATATTACAAGTTTTTTCTGTAGCTCAGATTATTAGAATCAGAAGTAACTTTATGCTAAACGGCACTGATCTATTAATCCTTGTAATACTGCTCTTTTTGATTTAGAAGTGTGTGTGTGTTCATTCTAGGTCAACTAATGTGTAGGGCTTGGTTTTGTGATTCACCAATAGATTCTGATGAACATTTACAGGATTATGTCCCAGAAGACACAGAGAGTATATCAGGATTTGAGCCACCACAATCTCCAGATGATAGCTATAACAACACAGAACTTAACCAAGAAGATTTTGCCAAGGAACCACCATTTGTTCCTCCACACCTTAACCTGACCTTGCTTAATGTGCCTTCTCTGTGCACAGAGGCACCACCACCTTCTCTTTCAAGACCTCAACATGTGGTTCTTAATCATCTTTACATGCAGAAGGGAAAAAGCGGTCCATCTGTTGTCGCACTTGGTTCTACACATAGGTTCAAGTCCAAGTATGTGACTGTTGTACTCTACAAATCTCTGTAGGGATATGTTTTTGAGATACTTCATTAATTTATCTAAATCTATAGAGGGTTTGGTTTATATTGGTAATAGTGGGCATAGATCAGAACAATGTACTGTAATGTTGCTGGATGAAGTAGACTTTTGAAGGCTCTTGGAGTAACAAATTTATGTTTGCTTCAAATTGACCAACTCTGTATCCTCTTTGATTTTTAGCCCTCAGCTTGCTTTCTCTAGCCTCCATTGAAGTTTTCAGGTTAAAAGAAGAAGAGAATTACTAACATCATAGACTGCAGATTCAAGTTATTTCGACTGTGTTTTATCTCCATGTTGATTACGAAAATGCCACTTGATTTGCGTATTTTGTTTATTTGCGAGAGGAGCCGGGAATTGCCTTGTCTATGAGAACTTATTCGAGCTGGGAACTGAAAACTTGTCTTGTTTTTTCCTTTTTTTCCTTCCGTCCAAGACTTATTCAGCAAATTGAACTAGTTTACTAGCTGTCAGTTATTCTAGTATCAGCTGATAGTTCTACTACGAACAACTGTCTGATATTAGCTTCTAGTTGGTTCTTTTTTCCAGATAGATATTATTAGGAAAGAAAACCTAGATTAGCTATTTAAGTAAGCGCAACTTAACTCTTCCGTTCGCATGATCAACATAAAGGTTAGTTGTAAGTTGGCCATTTTTCATGGAATCAACCATCTAGATGGTTGTATTAGGAGGTCTAACCACAATTAGTTAAACAAAAACTAGTAAAAGTTTTGATAATAAAATCTTAAAAGCTAGAAAGTTATACAGAAGTACAGAAAGATTAAGAAAACTATGAAGTTGTAGTCTCACTTGGCCGGATGGTATTATAGAAGACTAGCTGCTACGTTAAAATAGGTCCTAACTCCTAACTCCTAACTCATAAAGTATCTCCTAACAAGGTTGTCTTCTTTTCTACTGTAGCAGTCAAATAACAAAACCTTCATATTTATATACTTCATAGCATAGGACACTCATTTGTACTCTTTCTTAGATTTATCTCCAATTTTTTACACCAGTTGAATCTTTCTCCTCTTTCCCCCTTTTTTTTCACTTTAGAAAAATCAAGAGGTGAACATATAGAATTAGAATTGGTCAGTAAGAAAGGAAGGAGAAACCGAGAAAATAATCGAAAAGCTGTACATCTTTAGGAAAACTATGAACAGCTACCATACATGAGTAATAGTTATACTCCACTATTTTCCAACGTTTGAAACAATATCAACTAACTCTACTCTACAACTCTAGCTTACCATACTCCAATAACAAAGATCATTAGTGTTTTGACTCGATCAAACCGCTAACCACTAGCATACAGCCTAAGAGCTTGCACGAACATATATTCTCTGATTTGTGCTTCTCTTTTGCTTCTTCAATTCCCCCTTTGCCGGGTCATGTAAATCCTCTTAGCTATATACTTCACAGTCAGGCCACAGCAATTGGGATATGCCAAGTCAATAGGGAAAGAAAATCTTGTATCAATGTGCTTATTAAGGGGTTCTTACGGCAAACTATTTCTCATCTTACTGTGAATGTAACATCTTCATAGACAACAATAATAATACTACTACCTACACTAAATTCAATACGATGGCATAGTATTTGCATGGTTCTCAATGGAGAGGGCATTTTTCGACCATAATCCCTGGGGCAGTTGGGCAAGATGCCAAGGGACAGTGATCAATGTCTGTTCCCCACCATTTCAGTTCCTTGTTCTCGTTTTGTAGAGCGAAGAAAATCAGAACAGCCATGAAAGCTGTCCCGGCATCCAAAGCAGCTGATAGTACATAATTGTACCTCTTCCACCATTCTTTTCTGTACTTGAATACAAAGTAGTTGAAAATGGTACCCGTGACCAGCCAACTAGCTATGTTCGTTGGTGTTGCTGGTGGCATCCCTGCAAACCCATATGATATAACCGGAATGTTGATCAGCGGTATCCATTTGTTCTTAGGGAACATCTTGTGGAGTATCCAGACTGGAACTGGTAAGACCGCTCCGATAAGGAATAGCCATACCAAGTTCCTGTACAACCCTCCTGGACCAAAAAGCCTATTTGGTCCAATCAAGCCCCATATAACCGATGCATCAAAGGTGACTCGGAATTTTGGACATGTCCAAGGGCTGTTCGGATTAAGAGATTCCACATCGCATATGTTGTCGATGGTGGCCAACATCCACCATGCTACTGCGAGGTTGACCACACCAGCTACCAGAGTTCCCACAAGCTGCCAAATAATTTTTCAGACAAGAATGCAGGAAATTGGTTAGAATCCATCAATTAGTAAACCTTCTTTTGACTTACTGAATGTTCTGAATTCTGATAAACATCTGAAGTAGTAGATACCTGAGCTGTATACATGCATCTGGGTGGGATTTTCATGTAGTGCCCAAGTTTGAGATCAGACAGGAATGACAGAGCATGAACGGTGCTGATTCGCCCGTATATCTTGAAAAGCAAATTAGCTATGGGTTTCCCAGGATAGACATACCCAAATATGAACTGTGCTATTATGTCATACCCAGGTTGCTGCATACATTTACACCACGAATCAGAAATCAAGAAAATTCGCGATAGCATAACCAGCTGAAGCAAAACAGCAGATTCTAAGACTAGTACCTGGTTCGTAGTAGCTTGAATGACTCCGATAGGAAGAGTCACAATCCAAGCCAATGCAAATGCAAAGAGCATGGCCCACCAGGGCAGCTGCACATCATCCTTCCAAATAAAAGACATTAAGAGCGACAATAATGCACTCAAAACTAATAGGATAAGGAACCACCATTCAGGCACTTGTTTGTATTTGCTCATCAACTTTGCATGTATATCCTTCTTTGCAGTTTTTATTGCTGACCTGCTCTGCCTCCAGATATCGCTGCATGGCACATCCCGAAAAGATCACTGACTGACATAAATCTACTGATCTGATTGTGTGTGCATTGACTGAAAGAAGCATACCTTCCATGGAATAGAGCGACATGGGACAGAGTAGCAGTGAATCTTGCGAATCCAGATCCAATCGAAAGGGCAAAGAGAGGACTAAGATAGAGTTTCCCGTAATTATTATATGCTGCAACGTTAAGGTCACGTTGAGGGGTGAGAATCTTGGTGGTATCATACTTCAATCCATTGGACCTAAATAGCTGGTTGGAAAATATAGGGAATTTCCTGGCATCAAAAGTGTCAAACTTCCAATAGCACACTGGGATTATTATGTATATGAACATGATAAAACCTATCCCAACATTGACTATGGAAAACCAAGGAGCCACCAGTGGGCTGCCATGGTAAGCAGAGATGCCCGCCCAATCCAGGGTGAAGGCACCCACACCTAGCCCATGGTAACCTGATCCAATCTGTTGGGCTGTAATGCTTCGAGGCCAGGCCCAACACACCCAGGAGAAAAATGTTAAAATTGGAAACAGATAACCAGGAAGCGCATAGTAGGCAAAGCTTGCTGCAAAGAAGATGAGGAAAAACCGCATTCGGGTAAGCCCCTGTTGTTTGTGCTCCTTCTCATGAAGTGCCCTGTAACATCGAATTATTCATATTAATATCTTCCTTAGTCCTTACTACTTTATACTAGAACCAAAGAGATTTGTTACACTAGTCCTTCAACTGTAAGTTAATAAATGGATGGTATACACTCTATCGTTGAAGTTCGGCTCTTTTATGTTATTGTCAAATAAAGCTGATAGTACAGTTAAGTCACTGCTACAAGCCTACAACTCGACATATTAATGGTTATGGGTTACTTTTCGTTATAGTATAAGCTTATTTTAGTGAGCACACCTAAGTGCATACCTTTACCAAGATGAGTAACAAGCGTAAGCAAATCTGGAAATACATTTCTCCCCATTCATTTTGCTTTGTGCACAAAAGAATATACTGGATGACAAGCTAATAGAGTTGAAAGAGACAGATTCTCAAGCATGAACTCATTGAGTGGCATGTATGTTATGAAAAGGACTTTGAACAGATGATTTAAATTTCAAAAGGGAGCATTAGAGCATCTTTTACCAAATGAAGAACACTTTTGTTATACAGGCCACTATGTTCATTAGTTGGAGAATTTGTCAAATAATGACAACCTAGAAATATGAGATCCTCCATAATCTATCTAGACATAGAAATCAAAATTATTCTAGAGAAAGCATATTATCATAACAACCCAATTTTAGTTGCTCTATGTGACTTGGAGTTAGCCAGTCAGGTACTTATATCGGGGCATGTGTACGTGACCAAGTGCTCAAATCGACTACTTTATGAAATAAATTCCATGAATTTGTCCCGAAATGAACCGTTGGAATTTCAAGGATCCGACACAATACTTGAGGTGAGATAAAGAGTCCAAGTAACATATATGCTTTTTTTTTATATATGAATGGTACTTTCTCAAAAGTTGGTCTTAAGCTCAAACTCCCAAAATCCATCAGAATCTACAAGCATTGATTCCATAAGTGTGAATGAGAATTGAGAAGGATGGGCAAGTGATAGTTTATCGAACAGATCGATCGAATTGATGCTCTTTGTTTAGACAATTCATGACCATACTCATATGTCT
The DNA here is from genome assembly GCA_947648045.1 of Beta corolliflora. NCBI lineage: Eukaryota > Viridiplantae > Streptophyta > Magnoliopsida > Caryophyllales > Amaranthaceae > Beta > Beta corolliflora. The sequence continues at coordinate 90,789 of CANSZD010001587.1, forward strand.
ATCTCACTTCTAATAGCCAGAAGTTTGCACCAACTTTATCAGGAAAGGTAATAAAAGAATCTGTAATAACCTTTGCAATTTGCAAGAGCAAGTAGAAAGAAAGATTGAAGAACAAACCTGAAAAAGGAAACTTGAGCAAGGTTTGCTGGCCACCACATCTCAACTGGGTCAACCAGATACCTCCTTAACATGCCAGCCCATCCATATCCCAATATCTGATCATTTTGTCACAAGATATTAATCACACTAATTAATGCTTATCATTATACAATGTACTAAGACCCAAATTAAATGAATGAACCTTATTAAATACAAAGAGAAACCATGCAAAATTATATCATTATAGTACAATATCAAACTATGAATTTTTACTGATTGAGATGACAAGTCTATGGTACAACCGTACAAGTGTCCTATATCCTCACATTTACATTCAAGGAGGATTATTCTAAGTGTAAATGAAATCAAAGTCTTGTCTTAAACATTAAATCTTTGGTGATTATTAGCTAATTTGGTAAGGAGCAAATTGTATGAAAAAGAAAGAAATGAAAAGAATTAATCTTCCAATATTAGGTGATTACAATTGATTATGACTTAGGAAAGGAAATCAAATAATCCTCTTATGAAACTCTTATTTCCCCTTTCCTACTAAATTAGTGGAATTTAGACAAAAAGAAAACTAGTTACATAAAAAAAAAGTCCTTTAATTTTTTTATATGTTATATAGCAAATCATCTATAATTTCTTTAGATAGCCGTAATGATGTAAAGAAGAAACGATCCCAAATCTTGGATATTATCTTCTTACAACTTTACCAACTAAGTTAAGTGATATGACTGATATCCGCTTAATTCTTCTGTCATTGGTTAATTGAAACAAAAATAATGAATACAATTCATTTGAATTCATACTAACAATATAATCATAGCTTCTTTGATTCATTTCCCTCACTTTCCTTGTCTTCCCCTTTCAAATCAATCTATAACAACCAAACAAGATGCATACTGTATATGTGCTGAAAAGTCCATAAATAAAAGAGAAAGAAAATAGGGAATTAAGACAAAAGATAAAGGACGAAGAAAACTCCAAAGAAAAGAAAAACAAAGGTCGAATGAGAAAGTTCCAAGTAATAAGAGAGTGTGGATGAAGATGGAATATGGATGGGACATGCAACCCAACTCCAAGAACACACTCACATTCACATTCACATTGTCACATGCAAAACCATTAACACCCGCACCTGTAATTAATTATTCGCAGACAACCCACTCAAAATTAACATACCCCACCCATATTAATTCTATCTTTAAAATTTATGGACTATAGTAATTCATAACGTATACTGCATACTACTACTATCACAGAATATCAGAATTTACTACTATGCTTCCAAATTTGAAGTCAATTCTCTCTTTTCTATACTGTATGCTGAACAAATATGGACATGTTAACAGCTATCAGAAAAAAGAGGCCTTCTTTTCATTATTTTGAAAATTTTGCTATCGCAAAGTAATTATCTAATCAATAGCGTAATTTGAACTAGTAATGTCAAAACTATATGGACATGTGGTATAGATTAAGCATTCGTGTATAAAACATATCATTGTTGGTAATATTACCTTTTAGAAGTGTATGTCAATATGTCATACTAAATGAACTCAATAACATGACCTCAAATCCTCTGTCCTATAATTTGTGTACCAGTTTCTTAATTTGTTGTTTTAAAATTGTAATTAAAAAGTACTGGGTCATAGCAGTAAAAACAACCAATAAAATAGAGTGACACACGAGTAGTACAAAAATCAAACTGTTTTGATTCATAAAAAAAAAAAGGACTTCTTGGTTGGAGTAGTAGTTAATGAATGAAAAAAGTGTGGAAAATTGATGAATATAATGGACCAACCTGGGTAGTCAAGACAATAAAAACAGCACATATGAATCCTATGGATTGCTTATAGTAAGCCTTCATCACAACAATGGCTCCAGTCGAGTAGGCATCACCACCACCATAAGACACACCACAATTTGCAAGTATACTGATGATCACATGCTCTTTTATATTAAAAGGACCCGGATTCAAACTAAATTCCCATCTTCCCCCGAATAAGCTATAATTTCGGGTGGGCATAACCCGGGCCATGAATTTACCCATGGGTAAAACCGCTATTTGCATGAGTATGGCTGATATTGTTAGAGGTTGTGTCCTAAATATGAAAAATGTGTTAAGAAATATTAGTAAAACACATGATATCATTCCTAGGAACCATGCCCGAAACGTTAACACCGGGAGTGTCGGGTCATCGGTTTCGGGTACGACGAGAGCCACCTCCTCCACCGGACACCGCTCGTGCTCGTGCTCCTCCTCTTCTTCCCTTCTCTCTCCACCGTTAGCCTCCGCTACTTTGGTTGCCATCACTTTCTCTCTCTAAAGTCTAACCCCCCTTACACAATTTTGTAACAAGGACTACCTTCCCTCTCTAGTATATATACCCCCAAAAGTGCACCATACAATTGGAATAATAAGGAGTATTTAATTACTCCCTCCGTCCTTTATTAGTTTACCTGTTTTGACTTTTCACATTTATCGATGTAAACTTTGAGTAATAATATCTGTAATTATGTATTTGTAAAAATTATATAAATTTGATATTCCGAAACTTACATATTGAGACGAATCAAACGATATCACACATGATTATATTTTTCCTTACATATAAAACACAAATGATGGTCAAAGTAATAAAGATGAATAGTGTTATAAGTCAAAGTGGGTAAACTAATAAAGGACGGAGGAAGTATATCACTATTGCCGGTATGTGCTGAATAATACTTACTCAGTTATTTACTCTCCATAGCAGTTATATAGAGCACCAACTATCGACTAGTTGACACATGTTGATTTCCTTTAAATTAGGATTTTCTTAACTTACATAAAAGAAATAAGTATTTCACTTATTTTAAAACGGAGGAAGTAAGTTGAAATGACGATGTTATCTTTTTTAAGGTAGGGGTGGGTGGGTGGGTGTCGCTGGCGCAATCAAAATCAAAAATTGATAAAAAGTAGACTTTTTGAGATTTTCTCCTACTTTAGAGAGTGTGTGAGTTTCACAAGCTGTGTATTGCACTCCGCCTTCTTGGCACACTTACGTGCCCGCTCCTTGATTGCCATGCTGTCAGTCTACGTGGTATGCTTAGTTGTGGGACCTAATATTTTGTCCATGTCGGATTGTTGACTCACTTACTTGTGTTAGGCTTGTGTTTTCTCTTAGTTTTATCTTTACTCCATAATTAGGGTGTGATTTCCATATGAATGCTTTTGAGTATCACTTTTAATGTTGATAATTCACATCCATGCACAACCGTTACTTTATCTGAGTGGTGAATTTAATTAGTAAATTTTTAACAAAATAATTTATTTTCTTATCTTTTGATCATTTTCAAAAATGCTTTCATTATCTTTCTGGAAGTTTAAATAGTTGAAAAACTTTTATACTTTTTATATTTGTCTCCTTTTTGTAATTGATTTTAGCTCCATATTTTCTCCATTGGAAACAATTTTCAGTATTTTGTAAATTATCTCTTTTTAATTTGATTTTTTATCAACAAAAATAAATTTCATATAATTAGTCAAAATGAAAAAAAAATCCAATCTAAAGTTTTTTACTCCTACTTTTCATATACAACTCATAATATAAGTAATTTTAGAAACTTATTTTTTTTGGTTTTGTTCATTCATGTAGAAATGGTTATCTACCTTTCCATAATTGCTTTATATTATCAATCTACTTGATCAATCACCCCCGCCCCCTCCCTAAATGGAAGGCATTATATTGTTTCTCACAATCTCACGCCAAGGTGATTATGTTCATATAGCAACAACAGGTGCAAGGAGTTTTTCCTTCAAGTCATCTCGTTCTTCCTATTTTTTTGTTTTTCTATTTTGTCTTCAATGCATACATTATTTGACAACTCGATCATATTATCAATTACTCCTTCTGTTTTTTTTATCCTTCTCACTTTTCCTGTGCGCGTCTTCCAATGCACATCTTTGAACTTAAATATATTTCATTATATATTAGTAAAAATTGTAATGATCGAATATTAATAAAGTACTAATTGAGACGAATCAAACAAGACTCCACATGACTATATTTTCTCTTATAAATTGAAAAAAATTGAGAAGATTATCTCCAAATATGAATAGTGTCAAGATTCTAAGTGAGAAAGATAAAAAAAAACAGAGGGAGTACATAGGAGTATGTGAAACTTAATAAAAGGTTATATTTTTATTCTAAGTTTAATTGACAATAAGGGGATATGAGTAGTCCGCGTAGGTTATGATTACTAAAATCTTTACCGCTTGGCTTTCAATTATACTCCCTCCGTTTTTTAATAGATGTAACATTTGACTTTTTACACTTGTCGAGACACAACTTTGACCCTCATCTCTAATTTTATAAATGTAAAAATTAGAAGAAATACATATTTGGAAAGCGTATATCAAGACGGATCCAACAAGATCCCACATGAGTATATTTTTCCTTATATATAAATAATTATTGATGGTCAAAGAGAGGTGGATGAATAGTACCCAAAATCAGTGTGTTACATCTAAAAAAGAACGGAGGGAGTATATATCATCAATCTATCCGTACATATACGAAAAAAAGATGTTATCTTGCATACTTTATCCGTTTTGAAATAAGTGAAACACTTCTCTTTTTTATGTGAGAACTTTTTAAGAGAAGTGTTTCACTTCTTTCAAAAAGGAGGAAGTATAACTTTGCCAATACCCATATAACACCCTTTACTGGATAGACCCACTTTTAATGTGACATAAACACATTTTATGTATTGTGATATTGAATTATTTTGATGTAAAAAAAAAAGATATTGAATTATTATCTTATAGCTTGAAATGAAAAACGAAAATTATTGATCACATTCAATGAGGGGTATATTTCTAATACATTCCTACAATTGAACCCTTAACAAGTATGTGTATTATTGTGTACACAAAGAAGAAAACATGTATATATGGAAGATAATTCACTTTCCTAATCTTCATCTTCTAGATCCATCTACAATAAATCGTCTATATATCTTAAGACTATAAAGTTACTTTGTCACCACACCACTTCTAATAATTTGGCAAAAGACTATCTTCTATTAGAGTGGTTTGAAAGGATCCATTGATATTTGCGTGAATACGATTTTAGGTATGCAAAATGGCAAAAGGTTATCTTCTACCCCCTTCGTTTTAAAATCGGTGAAACGCTTCTCTCTTTTATGTGAGAGTTTTTTAAGAAGTGTTTCACTTCTTTTAGAGCAGAGGAAGTATTTGTTTAGAACTCTTTTATTTTACTTGTTTGATTCTTTCTTATTATAAGAATATGTGGCTATCTAAATAAGTAAATGGGCAAAAAAAAATAGAAAACCCTTCGATTTGCCTAATCTTGAGATATACTTCCTCTGTTTTTTTAGTTGGACCATTTGACATTTGGGCACTATTCATGCAACTTTGACAAGTTTTCTCTCCCCTTTATATAAAAAAACATATTCAAGTAGGATCTTATTAAATTCGTCTCAATGCGAAGATTCCAAATATCAACTTTTTTTCATAATATATCTATACTAATATAATAAAAAGCGTTCTTAAGCAAGTCTACACGCCACGTGGTACTCTCCCTTTAGTTGTTTCATTCCATGTCATCATTATCCACATTAAAAAAAATTAGAAACATGCTCCATATAAAATTCGACCACGTGACCTCAAGTTAATATACTAAAGTTCTAACCGATGTATCATGCAATATTAGATGATATTTTTTAACATGAAAATGGTAATAACCCGGGGCATCACCTGGGACTAAAAACTACTTTTTACTTATACACTGATATTAACTCTCAAAGAAGCATCTTAGTATACGTGGAAAAACAAATTGTGCACCTAAAAAGAGAAGTCAAAATATATTTGGATATATAAAAAAACTGCTGGATGATTGGGAATTGGGAGCCAGTGGACGAAGGACATTGACCTCATAGAATGATTGTAGACCAACCAACTTCCATGATAGAAAAAATCGGTTAGGGGTGTGTTTGGAATATGTACATAGACCATGGTCCAATTTAACTTAGTCTAGTTTCCTTATTTGTACACGTGATACCTTCTATTCTATGGGCCACGGCCCACGGGCACCAATGTCTTTTCGCCTTCCAAAGGAGTATTTCTTACGATGCGGTTGAAATATTCGTCACTTCGAGTGGCAAAGCTCGAGTCAATAATAATCGATAACGATGCATATGAATATGATTACTATTGAAGTATGAGACTTCTCAGACTTCTCTCTACAAAAATAACAAACTCCTTCCTTCTCCTTTGTTAGTTAGCTAGAGATTAGTTACTCTAGTTTGTTATCTCCCTCTGTATAAATACTTTATTAGTTCATTCTTTTTGTAAGTTAATTGATTCTCTCTGAAATAAAAATACTGAAATTTCTATTTCTTCTTTCTCTCTCTCTGAACTTCTTCTACATAAAATGAGTTGATTTTCACAAATTATCATGGTATCAGAGCTTTGAATCGAATCTACGATCTTAGCTCATTTCTTTCCGACGCTGAATTCCGCATCAATCTGGAAATTTCTTCTGCAAATATACTTCGTCGTGTTCGCGAAGTCCGAAACCCTAAAATTCAGGTGTAAATCTTCCATTTCTTCTGTTCTTGCAATTCTTTGATTGAATTTCCGTGTTTCGATTGATTGTGAGTTGATTGTTGAAAACAATTACATCTGTTCTTGCAATTCCGAATTTGTTGAACTGAGCTGCGAGTCAATTTCTGGTGATTGCTTCATCTTTTCCGATATTGAATTGAGTTTTTTTTTTTTTTCTTTTTCTCTCATTCAATTCTTCTTCTCTAAATTTAGATCAAAATCCTGCTATAATCTTGATTGTTTGAGATCATTTCTTCAAAACATCTTCGAATTTCTGAAAAATGGCTGCCGAAAATTCTGAAGCTAATACACCTAATTCTACTTTGTCTCTAAATCAAGATCCTACAAGCCTATATTACATACATCCTTCGGATGCAAATAATACTCAGATAGTCTCTGTTAAATTCAATGGCAGTGCCTATAATGACTGGAAACGTTCGATGATAGTTTCACTATCTGCTAAGAACAAATTGAGGTTTGTTGATGGAAGTCTTGAGACTCCTGAAATTGGTACAACTGAATATGTTGCTTGGGAGCGTTGTAATAACTTGGTGATTTCTTGGCTGCTAGCCAATTTGGATCAGACTGTCAAAAAGAGTGTTCTGTTTCTTGAAACAGCTAGAGAAATATGGCAAGACTTAGAAGAAAGATTTGGTTTCTCATCTATGGCTCAGATCTTTTCTCTAGAACAGAAACTTGCTGAAACAACTCAAGGATCCTCTAGTATATCTGAATTTTATACACAACTCAAGACTATTTGGGATGAGATATATGATGCTAATCCCTTACCTTACTGCACCTGCCACAAATGTACTTGCAATTTGACACAGAAGATTCTTACAAGAGATCAAGAACAGAAATTAATCCACTTCATGATGAAACTCAATGATAGTTTTTCAACTATTAGAGGCAATATTCTCATGACCAAACCACTTCCTAAAGTAGCTCAAGCCTACAGAATTTTCGCTCAGGAAGAAAGACACAAGGAGGTTGAACAACTCTCCACAAATACTGAATCTCTTGCTTTTGCTGTTGATGGAAGTAACAGATACAAGTCATACAACAATTCTTCTCAGAAATTTGGCAGTAATGGTTCCCCTGGATACAACAAATCTCAGAATATCAGTGGACAAAAGAGACCTGGCTCGCACTACTACTGTACCCACTGTAAAGTTCCCGGACATAGTTTAGAGAGGTGTTTCAAAGTACATGGCTATCCACCTGGTTTTAAAGGGTTTAAAGACAAAAGAGTTGCAGCCTTGGCTCCTTCTTCAGATGGAATTGGTTCAGTGGACTCTATCTCACCAAATTCTATCTCAGTGGATCAGTTCAACCAGCTCATATCTTTACTACAACAACAATCTGTTATTAAGGACAAAGCTGAGACACCAAGCCATGCTCTTCTAGCAGGTAATTATTGCCTATTTACAGCCTTTAATGCTGAATGGTTGATGGACAGTGGCGCAACGGATCATATCTGTTCTAATCTGAAACTTTTTCATACATATCACCCTGTCACTAATCCTCACCACACCATAACCATACCTGATGGCAGACAAATATCTGTCAAGCACATTGGTTCAGTATACTTGACTCAAGACATTATATTGCATAATGTTCTCCATATTCCAGATTTTCATTTTAATCTGGTTTCTGTTTATAAACTATGCAAAGATTTGCATTGCAAGATTATATTTACTCATGATGAGTGCTTTCTTCAGGACCACTCCCAGACAGGTCCCTTAATGCCTCTTGGTAAGCTGACAGCTGGGCTTTACAATGTGGAAGCTGCACCAGTACACACTCCTGATATCTTAATCACTCCTTCTTGTTTTTCTGCTGTAGATAATGCTAAGTTGTGGCATCTACGCTTAGGACATTTACCCTTTTCTCAAATAAAACATGTATTACCTGATTGTAATGTGCAAGCATGTTTACATGATGTTGTGTGTCAAGTCTGTCCTGCTGCTAAACAGACTAGGAAACCATTTCCCCTTAGTACGTAGTATTAAAACTACCAAACCATTTAAAATGCTTCACATTGATGTTTGGGGTCCTTATAAGACCAAAACTCATTCAGGTTGTAATCAATTTCTGACCATAGTAGATGATTTCACTCGTTTCACTTGGATTCATTTTGTGAAATACAAATCTGATTGTGTGCATGTTTTGGATACTTTCTTCAATTATGTTCAGACTCAGTTCAATAGCAAAGTTGTTTGTGTAAGATCAGATAATGCTAAGGAATTAGGAGAAGGTGATATGAAAAGGATATATGAACAGAGAGGAATACTTCACCAAACTAGTTGTTCAGACACTCCTCAGCAGAATGGCATCGTAGAACGCAAGCACAGACACCTTTTAGAGACTGCTAGGGCTCTCTTCTTCCACTCTAAAGTGCCTGATAGATTCTGGGGAGATAGTGTGATATGTGCAGCATACTTGATTAATAGAATGCCACTCCAAAGTCTTCAACATGCCACTCCCTATGTTAAATTGTTCCAGAAAGATCCTCTGCTCACTCATCTCAAGGTTTTTGGCTGCCTCTATTACCTCTCAACAACCAGAGTGAAAAGATCCAAGTTTCAACCTAGAGCTCATCCTGGTGTTTTCTTGGGCTATTCAGTAACTCAGAAAGGTTACAAAGTTCTGGATTTAACAACAAACACAGTGGTAATTTCACGGGATGTCATTTTTTATGAAAGACATTTTCCTTTCCATCTGATTACTTCACCTTCCAACTCAGTTCCTGATCCTATTTTTGTTACTAGCTCCACATATGACTTCTTCACTGATGATCCTTACCCCGTATCTCCCACTCTTAATCCTATCTCTACACCTGCACCTTCAACTACTCCACCTCTATCTCCACTTATTAACTCACCACCTTCTCCTCCTTCCCCCTCAACTGAATCTTTTTCTTCTCCAACTGCACCAAATGACTCATATTCTTCTACCATGCTTGATCTTAGTACTGTCCTACCTGAACTTCCTGTTCTTAGACATTCAACCAGATCTCATAAACCACCCTCTTATCTCTCAGACTATCATTGTAACATGGCAACAGACAGCTCTTCCATTACACATCATTGGTGCAATTTGGTTGATTTTCCATCATTCCCTCATTCACACAAAGCTTTCTTGTCTGTTCCCTCTTTTGATATCAAGGAACCTATTTCCTATGCAGAAGCATCTTCTAAATCAGAATGGGTATCTGCAATGGATAAGGAAATCAAAGCTCTAACTGATAACCATACTTGGGACTTAGTTCCCCTTCCCACCGGAAAGAAAGCAATTGGGAATAAATGGGTTTATAAGGTCAAGCTAAAAGCAGATGGAAGCCTAGAAAGATGCAAAGCAAGACTTGTAGCCAAGGGCTACAACCAAAGGTATGGTATTGACTATGAGGAGACATTTTCTCCTGTAGTCAAGATGCCTACCATCAGATGTCTTCTTGCTTTAGCTATTCACAAAAATTGGCCTATCTACCAACTTGATGTGAACAATGCATTTCTCCATGGAGATTTGCATGAGGAGGTATACATGAAGGTACCAGATGGCTTTCCTAATCCCCTAAATCATGTTTGCAAGCTCAAAAAGTCCCTTTATGGACTGAAACAAGCTTCTAGACAATGGTTTGCCAAGCTTGTGGAAGAATTAACTGCCCAAGGGTTTGTGCAATCTAAGAATGATTATAGCCTATTCATTAAGAAGCAAGATCACAACATCACCATAGCTGCAGTATATGTGGATGACATCCTCCTCACTGGCACTGATTTATCTTCCATTACAGCCTTAAAAAGTCATCTTCATGCCACATTCAGTATTAAAGATTTGGGGATTCTACACTATTTTTTGGGGATAGAAGTTGGATATGTTCCTGAAGGAATTATTCTTAGCCAAAAGAAGTTCACTAGAGAACTCCTAGCTTCTTTGTGCGGTGTGATTTGTCTAAGAAAGCTACCACTCCTTTGCCTACAACTCTGAAGCTTCAAGCAACTGATGGCACTTTGCTTTCAAATCCTGAACATTATAGGTCTCTTGTTGGTAAGTTGAATTTTCTTACCAACACCAGACCTGATTTAGCATACACAGTTCAAACCTTGAGTCAATATATGCAAGCACCAAGATCTTCTCATATGGATGCTTTGATTCACACTCTGAGATATGTCCATCACACTCAAGGGCAAGGCATTCTCCTTACTGGTTGTGACACTTTAACTCTTCAAGCTTTTTCAGATTCTGACTGGGCAGCATGCATGGACTCCAGAAAGTCAATAATTGGTTATGTTCTGTTGTTTGGGAAATCCCCTATTTCTTGGAAATCAAAAAAGCAGAGCACCATTAGCAAGTCTTCTTACATGGGTGGTCAGGCTCCTCGAAGAACTTGGTGTAACCAACCTCAAGCCTGTTACTCTCTTTTGTGACAACCAGAGTGCTTTGCATATTGCAAAGAACCCTGTCTTCCATGAACGTACAAAACACATCGACATAGACTGCCATTTTACTCGAGACAAAGTGCTAGAAGGTCTTCTTCAACTTTCATATCTACCAACTACTTCTCAATTAGCTGATGTCTTCACCAAGTCGCTTTCTTCTCCTCAGTTTAGGCTGCTATTATCCAAGTTGGGATTGGTTGATTCTTGTTTTTCACCACCTCCCAACTTGAGGGGGGGTATTGAAGTATGAGACTTCTCAGACTTCTCTCTACAAAAATAACAAACTCCTTCCTTCTCCTTTGTTAGTTAGCTAGAGATTAGTTACTCAAGTTTGTTATCTCCCTCTGTATAAATACTTTATTAGTTCATTCTTTTTGTAAGTTAATTGATTCTCTCTGAAATAAAAATACTGAAATTTCTATTTCTTCTTTCTCTCTCTCTGAACTTCTTCTACATAAAATGAGCTGATTTTCACAAATTATCAATTACTAGTGTTTTGAACTAAGTACCCCCCATCGGCCATCACCCATTATCTCTAACTCTATACCTTTCCCTAAATTGCTTGTTCTTTAAAAAACCATTAGGTAACCTAAATTTAAGTTATGTTATGCATATTCTCCATGTTGGTCCATATGAGATTTTGGAATATCAATTTTTCCTCTCCTTTTTCTCACCTTTTAATCCTCTCATCCAACTATATGATAGAAAAGTAGCTTATGTAATCATTACATATGCATATTCTGATTACAGTTGTATTTATACGCTATCTTATAATATTGTTCAAAATAAAATGATACTTTACTATGAATTTATTTACGTAGTATTGGTTTAGACTTATATATATAAATTAAAAACATATCGAGTATTATCTAATACATAATGCCCGAATTAGAGAAGGGATCTAGAGTAGACATTAGGGTTTCAATCCTAGCACATATTAGGGGTGAAAGTTCGGTGTACGGTTTGGATTAGGGCCTAATCCAATCCGATCCGAACAAAATTTGGATTTTAATTTTCCAATCCGAATCCAAACCAATTAGAATTTGAATCCGATCCAATCCAATCCGAATTTTCATACTCTAGATTGGATCCGATCCGAAAATCCGATTTTTTAAAACTCTAGTTTTTCGATGAAATAAATTAAGCACAACAGCAGCCTAGCAGATTTAGGAAATGAGGAATTAAGTGATGTTAGGGTTTTAGGAAAAGGGTTGAAGTGCTACGCCTATTGGGCTATGTACTAGGCATTTAAAAAAAAAATTCAGTTAAGCACTTAAGCCCAATCCATACACATAATACAAGGCATATTACTATTCGGTTATATTGGATTTTTGGATCCAATTACCCTCAATCCAATCCGATCCGAAAATCCTTTTTTTCAAAAAATCTCAATCCGAATCCAATCCGAACACCGTTTGAATCCGATCCGAATTACTAATTCGGATTGGATTGGATTTTGGATTTTATCCGAATAACTTTCACCCCTAGCACATATATAAATAGGCATGAGGGTTAAAGTCTCTATTGCTACACTTAACATACATTATTTATCAGACTATCATCCCATTTACATAGAGATAAAATCATATATATAGTATTGTATACCTTGGTGAGCGGATATATAAGAAGTCTATATATAGTACAGTAGGGTTATGGTCTAAACTACTGCACTTAACAGGCTCTTTCCGATCATCCCATTAATAGAGATAAAACTCTAATGTGCTTGTTTATCTACAGAATGCATTACATGATGGAAAAATTTGAGAACGGGACAATAATAGACACTAGGATTTTTGTCGTTGTAGCCTTTTTATTAATAGACACTAGGGTTATGGTTGTCACGGCTACACATAACGTATACTATTTATCACTCCGTTAGTAGAGATAAGTGTGTATCTATAAGAAGATGCATAACTGAAGAAGATTCAATGCAATACTCACAAATTCAGATATGAGTCCGCAACTAAATAGTTTATATACCTAGTAATTCAATATATATATATGGAGATAAAACTATTCTAGTTGTATTTTAACCATTACATGTGATACTCAATCTTATTGGTTGATGTCAATTATTTTTTGTAGTATTTTTTTTTTAAATAAGAAGTTTGTTTAAATCTAATGATATGGACCAATAATATAGAGTGATGCATATAATGATAAAAAGAAGTGCCACACAAGTTTTTTTTACTCATTTTAAACCTAACACTTGCTACTAATATTTTTCTCAAATGAGTCAGCTTGAGGCATCAGCGCTTTATTCCATGTTCTTCTAACACAAAGCCTAGCATGTCATTTTCAACCATTAATTCATTAGTCCTTTATGGTAATTAAACTTACTAAGCTTAGAAAATTACGTTATTGTCAAAAGAAAAAAAAAATTACGCTGATGGAGAGCTACTGCCATAGCTCCTACAAAATTTTCTACAAACTTTTACAATCTTTAATTAGACAACATGATCTTTTTGTGGTAATACGTGCCATGATTAACTTTTAGAAAGTGAGTAAGTGACTAGTAGTCTAGTACTATTTGAAATGCTTTAAGACTAGGGGTTCACCTGATTTTCATTTATCTGAAACCTCATATATTATCTGAATTTATTTCAATTTATTGTCTATATACGAGAATTTTTATCATACACCCGGGTCGACCGGGTGAACCCCTAGTCTTATACACCCTAAATGAGTATAATCACATAATAGGTAAGCTCCAAATGAACAAATGAGTAAAAAATAGTCTTGGGTGTACCATGCACATGGTACACCCGGGTGTACCATGAATGCACTCTCTATATACTTATATGTTATTGAACTTATAATTCTGAATGAAATATACATAGCTCTTATTCACCCTAAAATTAACTTTATTGAATAATTTTTTGCTGAATATTAAGCACAATCAACTGCATCTTTCAATCATATATACTTCCTCTGCTTCTTTTTACTTGCAACTGTTTAACTTTTACGCTTGCCAATGCATAACTTTAACCATTAATATCTTTAATTACCAATAATTAAAAATTATGAAAAGTATATATATACGGAAAATATACATTGAGACGAATCTAACAAGATCCCACATGAATATATTTTTCCTTAACTTTAAATCACCAAAGATAAACTGTTGAGACGAATATACATTGAGACGAATCTAACAAGTGAATAGTGTAAAAGTCAAACCGTTGCAAGTAAAAAGAAATGGAGTAAGTATGGATGAGCCGATGAAGCATGTGTAAGATACACACTTCAATTCTATCTAATCTCTTTTCGAAGTAGAATCAGTTAGAAAACTAGTCCAACATATAGTGTTGAAATACTAATTACATCCATCTCTTTTTCAGTTGTGTATGTATAGGAGTATAGGACGTTACAAAATAAGTTGATATAAAAGGGATTCAAATCCAAATGTTAGGGTAACACCCCAAACATTTTAGCAATTGTAAATTTGTAACTACTATGATATGCTTCCACAATATTAGTTACATTTGTATTCTAGATCAGTAACATTCTAGCTGGCCAAAAGTTTGAAATCAAGGTGCAGACTCTATGATATGCTGGGCCAGATAATCCAACAGGTGTGCAATATAGCAAAGGGACAAGTAAAGTGAACTACTACAGGGAACTGTTTTCTAGTTTCCACTTCGAATGGGCTGCTTTGTGCCACCACCTCATTTGATCAGCTCTCTTCAACTTTTCAGTTTTCAGTTACAGGAGTTAGGAGCAGTTGCACTGGAAAAGAAATATGTATAGCATAACAGATCATCTATACTAATATATTAAAAAGCGTTCCTAAGAATGTGTATGTGACACGTGTCGTCATCCCTCATTCAACAACATTCTATCCACGTCTTTCTCATATAGTAAAAAAAAGAAACATTGTTAACGTGAAGATTCGAACCCACAACCTCAAGTATGAAAGAAAGAGATCCAACCATCACTCCACCATACTATTATTGCTTATTTAATCAAAATTAATGATGATATATGAATGGAAAACTTTTGAAATCCATATCATGAATGAGATGACTTTTTTAAATGAGTATGAGATGATTTATTTAACTACTACTAAATTGTAGCACAGAGAAACCCCGGGGCATCGCCCGGGCCTAAATACTAGTTTAACATGAAATTCTAGCTAAGTTGGAATAATTAATTAGGATTTGGAGAAAAATGGGAGGCTAGCTATTTATACTTTGTTAATAATATTATTCATCCCATTTTTTGATTAATCTACAAATTATATAACCTACTTTAGTTATTGAATACAAAACAAATATTATCATGTAAAATGAAATATTATCATGTAGTATATCATCAAAATATCAACTTTTTAAATTTTTACTACAAATAGATTGTTAAAGATAATATTGATCAAAGTATTGCATTGCATTTATAATAAACATAGAAAATCGATATCATACAACAACAAAACTGGCAAAAGTAATATAAAATGGTCACGTAAGATGAGAAATTGTGACAAAGCTTTCGAAGTTTGAGTGTGTACTTCTATGATTTTCATAAACTAGTTATTCGTAAAAGGTAACTTATAACTACACATGGTGTCCGACGCAAATCATGCTTTATATGCGTCGGATATACAATGCATTCGAAGCAAAAAATCAAAGCAAATGGGTGTGAGATTCATGTTCGTCGGAATCCAATTAATGTTCAACGCAAATCATTAAAGCCAATGAGTATAACTAAACAAAGGATTTGCGTCGAAGGTAAGTTTAACTTAAATGTGATGCAAATGGCTGTATCCTACGATTTGCGTCTGATCTAATAAGCCCATCTGACGAAAATGGATTCTAGGCCCGCTTATTTTAGATATGATTTGCATCGGACCTTACAATTCATCCGACGCACATAGGCCATAAGGCCCGCTTCCCCTTTTTATTTCAAACCCTAACAACAATTCTCTTCCTTCGCTCGTCGTCGTCACTCCTCTCTCTCTCTCTCTCCCTCTCTTTTTCTCCAAGCCTACATCAGTTCTTCTCCTCTTTGTTCCTTCACAATTCATCAACACATTTACGAATTGACGCAGATGAAATCTCCCTAATTCATTTTCCCCAAATTGAAGAAGATCGAGAATTCACTGCTTTTTTCTCAAATTCATGAACGAGAAGATCGAGAATCAAGAACGAGAAGAAAGATCGAGAATCGAAGAAGAGAATTCTCAAATTCGAAGATCGAGAATCTAGAAACGAGTGGACTGGGGTTTCGTTTGGTGTTTGCCGATCTAGAATTTGATGTGTTGTATTTTTATATAGATTTTAGGTGCATTTAGGATGCATTTTAGGAGCATTTACGTGCATTATAGTTCATAATTGCATACTATTACTTAATTTACGAAATATTACTCCTTTTGTGTGTTTTTGGTATTCTTTGATGAATTTCAGGTATTGAGAACATAATTGGAGTATTATTGGACAAGCTTGAGTACTTAGGAGCAATTGGAAGCAAGCTACGTTGATAAGGATCGTTATGAACATATTTGAGTGCAATTTGGAGCTAAATCAAAGTTGGAATTTGATTAAAGAATTATGGAATTGAGTCATGTTCAATATTTCATCCATAACTTTTGACTCGATGATTATAATTTGATGATTCCAGCGGCATTGGAAAGTAGGCTTGAAGAGCTTTCCAACAATAGGTTCCACAGCCCAAGGCGAGTTATATTCTAGGAGATATGGGCTTCGCAAGTTAGCGTAGTTTGCCTGAGGCTTCCTGCACGCGCAGATTACTTAATTCTGGCCATTTAATGATTTATTTGGCTTTCCTTATCTTATAACTTGATTTCCTACTAGTATTAGGAGATACAACTTTATATTATAGGATTTATTTAGGTTAGGAGATCTATTATTCATTCTAGTTGCACACTATATTCTCTCTAGATTTTCCTCTCTATATTTGCCCTAGTTTATTTCCTTTTGCAATTTGGGGATTCAAGATTGAAGATTTCATATTCGTCTTCTATTCAAGTATTGCGTATCAAGTTTTATTCTTGGGAAAATTTCATAAAACTACCTTTTATAATCAATTTTTTTCAAAAAACTACCTTTTAAAAATTTTCTTTCAGAAAACTACCTTATATAACAAATTTGTTTCAATATACTACCATTTTACCATAAATAGGGTTTAATCACTAATAATTGAGTCACCGCAAATTGCTATTCTTTCCTTCCCTATCGTTTCTCTCTTCTTTTCTAGCTACTCCATCGGCAGCAACACCTAGGGCGATTGTTATTTATTGATTAGTATTAAATATAAACGTGACATGGTAGTATATGAAAAGGAATATGTTATATAAGGTAGTTTTTTGAAAGAAAATTTTTAAAAGGTAGTTTTTTGAAAAAAGTTGGTTATAAAAGGTAGTTTTTTTAAAATTTTCCTTTATTTTTTCCTTCTCCTTATTTATTTTAATTATGTTTTCTATTAAGTTTGTTATTTCTATTGTCATGATTAATGAGTAGTCTTTTTATCTAGGATTGAGTTGAGCCCGGCCTAGCTAGTATGGGTTGATCATGTAAATTGTCTCTAATTCCTATGTTATTGAGTTATATGCTTAAGGTTTGATAACATTGTTCTTATTGTCAATTTTGCATCTTGATTTAGCCTTAGTTTTATATTATCAACGAAAGTTGGAGTTGGAATTAAGAGTTATTTATTTGATGCTAAGTTGTTATTTTATTAATTGAGTTCATCAACGAAAGTTGGGTCTTAATTTAGATAGTCTTGTCATTGATTTGAATTCTCCCATGAAAATAGGTGAGAACTAAAATTGGGAATTATTTGACATTGGTTCTTAATGCTTCTAATTATGTGTGTAAGCCATGAAAATAGGAGACATACATGTTAGTTAGGCCTTTTACTATCACGAAAGTGAGCTCTAGATATTGAGGAATGACCGAGGATTTAGATTCGGTTCGCATCTGTACTTTATTACTTGAGTCATAAGGGAATGTCAATCTCGCCTAAACTATAATTGAATAACTGGTATGTGAGTTATATTTTGATCAATTTATATTAGTGGTGATGCTTAATCTTAGTGTTTTAATTATCATATTCATCGAGTTTGTCATATTTTGTTATTAGTTTAGTTTTAGTTATATAGATTCTTCTTGATATTTGGATTGTGTAGCTATTTCAAAGTCTAGAATCAACTAGTGTTTAATCTTGCACCCCCATGAATTCGACCAGTATGTGATATGACACCGTTCACTTTCGGTATTAAAATAAAACCCTAACAGAATTGACGGTGGTGATAACGGTTAGGTTATTTATGAATTTTTGTATTTCTTAATTAGTTATTGAGATATTTGTTTTTACGAATTCCAAGTATTTCTTAATGTTTCTTAATGGTTGTTTTTGTATTATATTTGTTTTGAAATTCGAAGATCGAGAATCTACAAATTCTTGCATTCAATCTGAAATTCGTTTTTTTATGTTATTTTTGAATTGCATATCTGAATTATATTGGAAAAATTGATTCTAATAATCCAACCTTTGGGCCGTTCGCTCAAAATAATCCAACCTTTTGATTATTATTTAATAATCCAACCTTTTATCTCAATCCGCTCATAATGTACCATGTGACCGGTAACCTGTTGGAATGGTAAATTTTCTCCTTTAATCTCCCTCCCTTTCTTCCCCTCCCTCCCTCCCTCCCCGCCTTACCGAGTCATGAATCCCCACCCCTTCCCCACCCCCACCCCCACCCCCCGCTCATGAATCCCCACCCCCACCCCCACCCCCCGCTCATGAATCCCCACCCCACCCCCACCCCCCCGCTCACCCCCACTCCCTCGCCACGATCCCCCCCCCCACCGCTGCGAGCACCCCCCCCCCCCCACCCACCCCCCCCGTGAGCGCTCAACTCCGTCCCCACCGCTCGCGAACGCACCCCCCCTCCCCCCCCCTGTGAGCACCGTATTCCCCGCTTGGGAGCACCCTCCCCTCCCCACCTCCCTATGAACACCTCCACCCGTCGCCGCGAGCACCCTCTCCTCCGATCCACCCCCTCTCGAGTGCCCTACTTCGCCGCTGCGACTCTGCGAGCACCCCTCCCCTCCCTCTCCTCCCCTTCATCCGCCATTGTTAATAAGTCATCGATTAAGGATTACGGGCGGGGGGTTTGTTAGCGTGGTGAGGTGGGGGTGTTGGCAGTGGGGGTGGGAGGGGGCGAGGGGGTTTGGGGGACTTGTTGGCAGTGGTGGGGTGGGAGGGGCGAGGGGTTTTGGGGGGGCTTGTTAGCAGTGGTGGGGTGGGGGTGTTGGCAATGGGTAGGGTGGGGAATGCTTGGCGATCGTGGGGGGTTGGGGGTGTTGGCGTGGGGGTGGGGGGTGGGGGTGGGTGATGTTGGCGGTGGGGGTGGGGCGGTGGGTGGGGTGGGGGTGGGAATCTGGCGGTGGTGGGGGTGGCCAATGGGGGTGTTGGCGGTGGTGGGGGGGGTGGCCGGTGGGGGGTGTTGGGTGGGGGTGAGGGGTGTGGTTGTGATTATTTGTTTTAAATATTTTAATTAAAATTAAAATTGATTAATTAGATTAGAACGAATTAGAACACGACACGTGTTTAATTAACCTATTTCAATGGTCACCAACCTGTTTCAACAGGTCAAGGCTCAATATGAGCGGATCGTACTAAAAGGTTGGATTATTAAATAATAATCAAAAGGTTGGATTAATTTGAGCGAATGGCCCAAAGGTTGGATTATTAGAATCAATTTTTCCAATTATATTTGTTTTTGTATTATATTTGTTTTCTTTGATGCTCCGTCCTCGATTTCTACAAATTCTGTAATTTTCATTTTGAATCTCGTTATATCAATAAGTATTATATCAGTTGAATCTCGTTTTCTAGTTTCATTGTTTTGTATATCCAAATTTCATATTTTTGGATGTTGTTTATTGTGGGTCTGATATGGTTCATAAAATTAATTTTTTTAATAAAAAAGAGCAATTTGCATCCGATGAAGGGCCATATCCGACGCAAATAAGTCTATATGCGTCGCATATAGTCCCACATACGACGTAAATGTCTCCTCATCTGCTTCGAACCTGCCTTAGCATCCGATGCACATAGTCCATGTTGGGTGCTGCTGGTGCTGGGCTCAAGGAGTCATAAGCGTCGAACATATCTTATCTTTCGAACGCAAATACCTTCAAATCTGTGTCATGTCCTAATCCGACGCAGATCTACTCTCCTAAATTTGCGTCGAGGGCAGAAGCGTCGACGACGTCCGACGCAAATGAGGGCTCGACATCCGACGCAAATTGTTGATTATGTACTAGTGAGGCCATAAAGGACTAAGTCCTATGTATTACCAAGTTCTTGTTTGGGATCTCAACTTTTAGAAGTTATTAAGGGCCTCTCAAAATACTACCTTTATACTAACTTTTACAAATACGTGACTGTTACATCTAAATGAATTGAGTAGGTGTAACTTTTGGCATTGATTATTTAAGACTATAATTTTACTTTTAAACTATTTTTATATCTTTCACATTTGTGTAAGTGTTACATCTCGGTAACTAATATAGATGGAAATTGGAAGTGAGTAAGAACATCTTTTAGCGTTAATTAAGATTAATTTTTCACTTTTAAACTACCTTATCACTTTTCAATTTAATTTATCATGCATTGGTAAAATAGAACTGGCTACATATAGTAGAAGCATATGATAATATATGCTATGGCAGCCAAGAGGATCTCGCACAGCAAAAAGGTTAAACAAGTAGAAGACTAATAGGCATCATTTTTGTTGTACTCTTATATAGGAAGATAGGAATCTGAGACTCAAGTGGGCTAGATAACGAAAGCTACTAATTACGACTCCCATCATCTTGTTTGGGAGCTTTTTGTCGTTAGACATCTAAAGTCTCATGTATGACAATTTATCAGGATTACTAGAGGACCACAATGGCATCAATTTCCATGACATTTCAAGATTAATTTGCTCGTAAAAGAAAAGGATTACTTTGGGTGGACGATATTATGCAAAATCTATGACCTTAGGTTCTATCTTTTTAGTTGACAATTTCATAAACCAATTAGATTTGGTACGAGTAATAATAGTACTTTAGTTACCATTTACGAAACATGTACTATTTTATCTAAGTTCGTTTAGTCATAAAATTTTTGGGCCTGATAGCCGATAGGCCATAAGTTTTTTTGGGCCGGGTTTATATTGATTAGCTATAACTACTCAAACACATGCAATGAATAATGATGTGGCATAATTAACATTGGCAAACGATAATGGTCCATGAAAGTAGAAACTAGCATTTTTATTGAGTGTTTGGTAACCACTTTTCGAGTATATTGTTTATGGTAGGTTAAAACGGTTGAAATTGTGTATATAAAAAACTTAGCTATTTGAGTAGGTTTTGATTTTTGAAATTAGAACTAGTTCTTATCCCGGGCCATACGCCCCGGATTATTTACCGACGTGCATTTGAAGTCTTCAAACATAGAAATATTTGTCTTTAAATGATTTTTTCCCCATAAAATACTTGTGGCGTTGTAATGTAGTTGGTTAGTGCATTATCATATCAAATGAGAGGTCATGGGTTCGAGTCTTGAAACATACATTTTTATTGTTAAATGTCTCATTTGATTGTGTGGGAGAGGGGAGAGTACATGTGGCAGCATGGCATTTATTTATCTTGGGTTTTAGATATATATATAGATATAATTCGACTTTTTTTGTTACTGAACCCTAATTGCTATGATTTTGTGGTGCCTCAAAGGCTCAAACCAGTCCAGGTAGGTTTTGGAAATAATACACCATCATCATGAATTCATGATACTATTTTATGATAATGACAAGTAGTTATTTGACTATAATTTTAGGGCATTTTAATTGCAAATTCAAATAAGGGGTAAATTATCAAGCCATATAATCGCAAGAATTTTCCCAATTGTTGAAACTACGTTGCTTTGCTTGGTTGTTTTTGGTGTTTTGAGATGAACTTTAATTTCCACTATTTGAATAAATTAAAAGATGATAGAGTATAAAACTATTCATGGGATTTCAACCATCAACTTAAACTTTTAGTTTAGTTGATTTTTTTGACATGGTACCAGAGCTAGCATGACATAAAGGTCACGGGTTCAACCTCGTCCACCCCTCCTTTCTAAGTGGAATATTTAGCGCATGTATGAGGGAGACATGTGATGCATCCACACTTCAAGCCCAAAGGGCTCGTGTGTGAGAGGATATGATAGAGTATAAAAAACTAATTCTAGGGCTTTAACCATCAGCTTAAACTTTTGGTTGAGTTGGTCCTTTGACAAAAGACAACTAATAATAGAAGCTTGGATAATGTGCAACAAAGTATGAAGTATAACAAAATCGGGCTTGGTTTAGCGCTTGACCGTCTTTGGCAATTCTCTGTAGCCCCTGTAAGCTCTACGACATGATCTGGTTTAATCATGTGGGATGACTGTGTTCAAGGTTGAAGCTGGTAATCTGGTTCAAGATGACCGTGCATGTTCATCTTTCAAAATGCTCAGATAGCTTGTTAAATTTGCGCGCGCGCACACACGCACACATAGGGTTGGGTTCTAATGAGAACCCTCTTATGATGAGAACCGTGAGAACCACTAAAAATGAGCAAAAGCATAAAATGAGTAGAAAAGATTAAATGAACAAAAACTTAAAAATGTGCAAAAATGTAAAATGAGTAAAACGTAAAATAAGCATAAAAAGGATAAATGAGCGATAACGTAAAATGAGCAAAACGTAAAATGAGAAAAAACGCTGTGAAATGAGCATAAAAATGTCAAATGAGCAAAAACATAAAATAAGCAAAACATAAAATGAGCAAAATCTTCGTAAAATGAGGAAAAATGAGCGGCTCTCACACACACACAAACATATATACATATGTATATATATATATATATACATATGTATATATATATGCTATTTAAGCAAACATGCATGTTCTTGCATTGTTTGATGAAGCTCACCTTTGAAGCCTTTGATTCACATGGTGTGAATATGATCCTATTATAGCTGAGCATGTTCGTGTTTGTTTTTGTACGTAACTGATTATGACTCTCGTAATCTTAGCTTTGAGTATATTAACGTACATTACTTTCAACCCTTGTTAATTGGATCATGCTAATCAATTGAATTGTTCCTCGTATTTAATTTGGCAGATTGCCTTACATAGTACACTATGTAGTATGGAACTCAAATTCTCTTTTCCACTATCTGTATGTGTACAACTTTTTATATTGTTTATAGTGTGCCTTATAATTTTATTATCACAACGAACCCCAAAAAATCAAAAATAACAATAACTAACCCTTTTCTCTCTCTACGCCCCTCCAACAAAACCCTAAAGTAAAAGTTCAACAGCTGCAATTGCAGGCTCGCTGGTGACCGGCGTGGCTACACCGGTCGCCGACGAGCCTGCCCTCTAGTTCGTAGTCGTTTTTTTCTTTCCACTTTTCCCTTTCTCGTCCCCAGCCAGCGTGTGTATCCCGTAGCATCTCCCCTCTACCCACCCCTCATCCCCTGGTGGTTGGTGTGGGTGTTTCCCGTCGCGTCTCCCCTCTCCCCATCCCCTGTTCCACTGTTCGTAGGTCAGCGCGTCGCATCCGCCCTCCCTCGTCCTTTAGTTCGTTATGTTTCCTCCCCCTCCCCCCTGTTCCCCTGCCCCTGTTAGGTGTGTCGTTGTTAGTGGTGCGTCTCCCCCCTCCCTTGTTCGGTGGTTCTAGTGGTGCGGCTTCCCCTCCCCTATCGCCTGTTAGGTGTTTTTAGTGCGTCTTCCCCTCCCCTATCCCCTGTTAGGTGTTTAGCGTGTCTTCCCCTTCCCCCTCCCTTGGTCGTTGTTGTTTGTGGCTTGGTTGGTAGGTTCAACTTAGTGTTTGCCGTCGCCCCTGTGTGGTTAGTTGTTGTGGCTTAGGTGTAACCGGTTCTCTTGAGAAGCGTCGGTGCCGTTCGCATAGTGAAGCCTAGTAAAGGTTGTTTTTGGCTATGGTCAGTAGTCCTCTAGTTTGTTTCGTCGTCTGTTTTAGTCTGAGTTTAATGTATGTTTCTTCCAGATTCAATATCCCTTGCCTTTTTGTGTATGGTTGTGCATGGGTGTTTGTTAATAGTGCTTGGTGGGCAGTGCAAGGCTCTTGGTTTCCTATGACAAAGGATGATATAGAAAACCAGGTTAATAGAGCCAATGATCCTGGAGTTGGCCGTGGGGTTTATGTCGCTTTAAGAATTCGAGTGTTGGTTAAGATGAGAGGAGGTTCTCAATTCAGATCTGTTGTGCGTCGTTCTTCTAGGTTTGGGATTGTGAGGTTGGATCTTCGGATCCGTAAGTGGGGGGAAGTTCATCTATCTAACTTGCCTCAATTTCTCGTGATGGCTTCATGTGTCATCACACCTAAAAAATGCATCTTGTGGGAGGCCCTCCAATTTGATTTGGAGCAAGTTTTGACCTCCACATCTTTCGAGTTTCATTATAATGAGACTAAACTGCTAGGTGCCTCGCGGCGGGGTCGGGAAGTCACCAAAGGACGTGACTTCATTGTTAGTTGATTCAGTAGAATCCTAGGAGGTTGTTTCTCTTCATGGACCTTGGGATTTAGTGTCTAGTGGACATTGGGGTCTACTAGCTGTAGTGCGGCAGTGTCTCTCAGAAGTTCATCAGAGTTTCTTATCACAACAGGCTCCCTCTCATATAAGGTCTTTTTCATCAAGACAAGTAATCCAACTTCACCTGCCATCGCTCAAGACAAGCTTCTTTTGGACTGGATACGTAGTAGTTAGTTTTTTCTTCATAAAGTATGTACGAGCTAGTAAAGCTCTTGTTATTGTTAGTTTGTTTTCGTTTGGTTGTATTAGCATTAGGTTGTACTCCAGTTTTAATTAATGCAAATTTTCTCAATGTCAAAAAAAAAATTATTATCAATGGTGAGCCACGGTCATAATCGCACCCAATCATACAAAGTGACGTACAAATTGCGGAATAGAAAATTTTGATCTGTAGTAATTAATGTACCTAGTTGCCATAAGCAATAACGGGATCATAAATATCTTAATTATATGAAGTTAATTGGCTAATGAGGATCATAAATTAGCTTTGAGAAAGCAGTACATTGTTGTAAAACATATAGTATCAAGAACATATATGATTGATTGCCTTTGGCTGAGGATTAATAGCATCCACTTAAATAACGTACATTACACTCAAATGGTCCAACAAGAAATATCTCCCATCATTTAGCTTTCACTTCACATAATGGTTGCTTTTTAGCTTTCACTTCACATCAAAATTGATAGAAAAAAAATAGTGCATATAATTAATTTTATCATGTCTTGTTGAATATAATGGGAACTTGACAAGGGATATATAGACTATTGACAGTAACATACTAAAAAAAACAAGGGAAACTAATTAAAGACGTCTTAATCATACTAACAAACAATAATTAATGCAACTATAACTATAGCGAGATACTCCATCAAATTAAAGTTATGTTCACATAACAAAACATGCATTTGGGTTCTCATCACTAAAAATTTGAGGCTGATGATTGAGATTATTAGGATGTTGATCATGATGATACTCCATATGATCATACCTTGGAGTTGTTGATGGCCAATAATAATCGTATGATCTATTCATATCACCCATCATCATCAGCATCTTAGCATGATCTTCAATAATAGGAATATTATTCTTAGGGACTTGGTCATCATTATTGTTATTCTCTTTTGCTTCTTTTTTATCTTCTGCTTTCTTCTCTTGTTCACTACTAGTGCTCGTATCTTGTTTTTTATCTTCTTCATCCTTGACTAAGGACACTTGCTTCCTTGTCCTCTTATGTACATACTTAACCAAATTTTCTGGATCACCAATCACTCCTTTCACAATCACTTGACTTTTCCCTACATCTGTTTCCACCGACTCTATTCCTGTTAATTATCAATGATTCAAATTCATATATATATTAGATACTATAATAATCTTAATACAGCTAGGCACATTTGGATTAAGCACATTTCATGTTTCCTAGATGTTTCCCGAAGACAACTAGAGCTAGGCGTACCCAAATCTGTATCTTTGCTCATTTGCTCATTTGCTCATTTGCTCATTTGGATGGCTTTAAATTAGTAAACTAATACTAATTCCAAATGAGCAAGGTAAGAAATTCAACCTAGCATACGCCTAACTCTTGGTGTATATATTGTACTTGTATCTCGGAACATAATAATAATTATTTGGAATGACGCACCTTTCATCTTTCGAATGCGCTTCCGTAAAAGTTGTGCACAAGCTTCACAATGCATATGGACTTGTAAAACAACTTTTACTACAGGAGGTGGCTGCCATAAAACAATCAATACATAAGTTACTTTAACAACCTAGTTTGGAATGTGATAAATAATAAATAATGGACGCAACATATTTTCTAAGAAGTAGGAGTAAAAAGTTATAACAAGGAGAGAAATTTACGAGTTGGTGGATATAATCATATAGAAAACGAAAATTTGTATTATGCAATCATGAAATTTGGAAAAATGACCACAGTACTAAAATATATTGCTACTTCGAAAATGAATCTACTACTTTCAAAAATGGGCATTGAAGTAGTGTCGTTCTTTTCAACCTATTTCAGAAAAATCAAGTTCAGATAAGTTTAGATAAGCTCCCATACAAACTATGGATATTCCCTTAAAAGAGCACAGGGAGGCTAACTATATAAAAATCATTTCACGAGCAGTATAGTAAACCAAGATAAAGTAATATTGCTATCATTTCTTCAGAGAAAAAAAGGGTTGTATTGCTGATGAAGGATCTAACATAGAAAGGGACTGTCTTCTAGTAGGATAGAAAAGGACAGTAATAATACCTCAAAAGTGAAGATTATTGGTGTAGAAAAGAGATCAAGGTAGGACGGAATATAAGATCTTTTAAACAGTATACTAAAATAAAAGAATATGTTCCCTACTCTATAATGGAATCAAGGATAGGATGAAGTACGAATTTAGACTGTTTCAGTCGATAGAAGTAAAAAAAAAAGCTATGGTGATCTTCTCTTTGCATTTATGTAGAGTATTCATTCATGATTGATAGCAACTATTTACAATTCAAAGTGTGTGGGGGATATTAAAGCATATCTGATATATATAGCAAACTCGATTGCCTGAGATCTAAACTAACATATATTTTTCATATACTTTTACTAAAGTTTAAAGCTAGCATATACTCCACCAGAAGAAAAAAAAATATATACTTCCTTCTTTGTAAAATAAGTGAAACACTTCTCTAAAAAAGCACTCACATATCCCTAAAAAAAAAAGCTTTCACATAAAAGAGAGAAGTGTTTCACTTATTTCAGAACCTAAGAAGTATACGGTGATTTAAGCGGCTATAAGGACTACCCGTTGATCGCCCATTAACGTAGTCACCCATTGATCAGTCATTAATGCTTAGTAGTTAATTTAATATTTCTACTTTTAGCTTCTTAAAAGCTACGTCTAACTAAATTTTCGGGATCAATTCATCCTTCCTGAAGGCAACATACAACTCTTCGTCGTACTGCGCTCTTTAAGTGTGCTTAGCTTGTCCCCCCCCCTTCCTTCCATTTTGCATACATCTTTTTCCATCTATCTATATACAGGAGATTACTTACATTATTTATAGGAAAAATTGACAATAGGGGTCTCAACTTTGGGTGATAATTTTTAAAAGGTCTGAACTATATATTAACTTGTGTAGGTCCCAACTTTAGGATCTTAACTTTTAGCGCTTTAGAACTTGGCACTAATAGGTCATAACTCGTAAAATATTCACAAGGGTTAATTGAGGGAGGGAAGTACGAACTAGGTGAGATTTTCAAAAAAATCGCCGGAGTTTTAAGTCATGAGGCGCCCTAAAAGTTAAGGCACCCCTAAAGTAGGGACCTACACAGGTTAATCAATAGTTCAAACCTTTTAAAAAATTTCACCCAAAGTTTAGACCCATATTGTCAATTTTTCCTTATTTATATTGACGGTTGTTGTTCAGATATTTTGGAAATTGCTTTATCTGGTTTTATTAGTTTAACTACTTTTCTTTTTGGGTTGTCCCTTATTAGTTTACCCACTTCTTTTTTTCTGTTTTTGGAATGGTTTCACAATTATTTATTATTATCTTTACTTTCTCACTTTACTTTTTCTTGGCCAACAACATTTTCAAAAAATATGCTAACAGAAAGGCTAAATTCCAAATTGTTCAATGGTGAACAAACGGATGAAAAGACCATTATACCCTTAGATCTAGTTAGACTAAAAAAAGCCAACTATTTCTCATATTTTGCACAACTGCACACATATGATGCACATCCAATGCCTTAGCTATGTACATCCACGAATCCACCCCACAGTGTTTGCACATCTAGGAATTCATTAATTCACAAATCAGTCTTTAGATGTACAGATATAGTCTTTGGATGTGCAACCACAAGTTTTGGATGTTCAAACATATCTTTTGGATGTGCAAACATATTTTTTGGATGTGCAAGCATAATTTTTAGATGTGCAAATATAGTCTTTCAATGTGCAAATGTGTTGTTTGGATGTGCAAACATAGTCTTTGGATGTGCAAACCTACCTATTGGATGTGCAAGTATATTACTTGGATCTGCAAGAATATTTGATGTATGTGCAAACATATTTTTCGGATGTACAAGTATAGTAGTATTTGGATGTGCAAACCTACTTTTTGGATGTGCAAGAATACTTGATGGATGTGCAAACATGTTTTTCAGATGTGCAAATATATAGTTTGGATGTGCAAATTTATTTTTTTTGATGTGGAGATATATTATTTGGATGTGCAAATATATGTTTTAGATGCGCAAATATAGACGACTTAGATGTACAAAAATTGATATGTATGTTAGGTGAAATCAACAAAAGTAAAACAAAAAAATTGAACGTTGTTACTTGTTAATTCTGCACTGAACGGTTCGCTAAATTAAATAGCCTTACTCATATGCTAATAAATTAATATCTTTTCTTTCCTTCTATGATCCACTTACCTATTTTTCCTAAAACTAATATGTACTTAAAAAATGGGTAAACTAATAATAATCAAAGGAAGTAAGTTGTTACTTGATACTAAATCATTTAGATAATTAAACGAACTTTCTAGTCAATACTTGAGTTTTGCTCTCGTTCATGCAGCATGCATTAGATCCTGCATGGCGCATGCAAGAGAGCAAGAACGCAATTATACTGAAACTAGTTTTAATTCTTAAAAACACTTTATGAGAGAAATAACTCTTATATATAATTCAGAGTTTCAGACTATCAGTGTTCTTAATACTTTATGGGTGTAAATCTGGTATGAAAACAACATTACAGGCGACAAATTAATGCAATGCCTTGTGGAGTGGAGTAGTATAGATGCAGATGGTGTGGGGGTTGTGGTGTCGGCATATTAATATGTCATCCTTTGATCGATCAACTTAGCCCTTTCATTGTAAGATGTGCCTTTTGCTTTTTACCCTCACCTTTCAAATTTTTCATCTATTTGCATGCCCTTGTGACTTGTAATAACTGAAAACTGATAACAAAAACTTGTGCCTTTGTGTCAGTTTTAATAAGATAAGGCCATCAGTCCAGTGTACGTAGCCCACTTGCTGCTTCAGGTTTTTTACAGTATTGTCTCTCACTGTACTACTCTTACTTTCTCTTATTATCTCAAATAGTTTTTCCTATCATCTGTTTATATGCAACAAACTTTAGCAGGCTGTTCAGTAGGAGATAATAAACGATGATAATGATAATGAGTTTAGTGTAGTTTTGTAAAAAGAATTGTGTCAATATTTATAGTGATGAAAATTTCCACGTAATTTATATTACCATTCATTACCGTTTTAGATATGGCATTGCGTGGATATGGAAATTTATGGGGAAAAAAATCACATATTTGATGATGAATTCAATTAATTATTATTATTACATTGGAGATTTTCCTTGCAAATTACATATGATTTCGTCACCATTAATATCATTTATTAGTTAGTACTCCTACTAAATGAGCTGTAAATTTTATTCCTACTATATGCATCGATTGAATTAACCACCTAAAAATATTTCGACTTTTTTTTCATATATGCATTGTTAAGGACTTGGTTATTATATAGTTGATTAAGACTATAATTTAATTGTTTCATAGTCTATATTCTCGTTCCAAAAATAAGTGAAGCACCTAATTTTCTGGAGATTTATATAGTTACATAATTCATATAGCTCTGCTTCAATTTTGATCTTTCCTGATGTGTTGTGAGCTGAAACTTTTGATACTAAAATATGCAAGAAAATTTAGTAATTCAAGCTTCCCACGCAGTTACTATACACCCGCGTGAGTATCCTACACAGTACATATGATACATTTAAGGGTAGTAACGACTCATTTACTTGGAGGTCTCTCATTTTGGTTTTTGCTCATTCGAAGCCCTCCAACTTATTAAAGGAAGATGACAATAGCTTTGAGTGTACCGTGTGTACACAGTACTATACACTCAAGTGTATGATAAGAATTGTATCGCGGGAGCCTAATCCCATTACGCGTAAACTTAATTATATACACGTAAAGTTACAAATTTTATTGGTCACATATTACTTGCCATAAAAAAATCCAAGGTGAAAATTTGGACCACAAGTTTATCAATAGTTTTTAATAAAAGTATCTTGGTTGAGACGCGTCTCAAAAGTTTCTAACATTTTAGTTTATATATGTTATCTATATATGATCAGTTTATGCAAAATAATTATTGGTTTATGCATATATTTGTTATATTATTATCACTTCAAACATATTAGTTTTCAATTTATAAGTTTAGTTTTCGATTTATAAGTTTATACATATTTGCTATTTATTGATACATATTTCATATCAGTTTATAAACTGATATAAGATATGTATAAACTAATAGCAAATGTGTATAAACTGATAACAAATGAACATACCAGTTTATAGATTTATACACATTTGCTATCAGTTTATACATATCTTATAGTCCTTCCGTTCCTAGTTGTTATTCCTAATATAACTTTATTTCCTCTCTCAAAAAGATTCTATATATGAGGAACAAAAAGGAACGGAGGGAGTATCAGTTTATAAACTGTTTATAAACTGATAACAAATATGTATAAACTGATATAATATGCATAAATTGATGACAAATATGTATAAACTGATAACAAATATGTAATAGATGATAACAATTATGCATAATCCGATAACACATATATGTAAACTGAACTTGCAAAATCTCGTCTTAGTAACTGAGTCGGTCTCAGCCAAGCCTTTTCATCTATAATAAATATGTTGCCAGGTGAGATCTTGATACATCAATTTTAATATGTATCTTCAGAAAATATTTATTACATATCTGTTGAAACGCAATTGAAGATATTAAGAGTGGTAGTTTATTAAAAAAAAATCATTTGGGGCAATTGACCAGGATAGAGAAGTTAATCAAAATACGTAGTTTGTGTTTTTGTAATTGCATTCAGCTTTCTCTATTCTCCAGCTGAAATTTAAATTTGCAGGTTGCAAGTGTTGCAACTACCACTAACTTAAGAAATTCTTGATTATTATTATTACCATTACAAAAATAATAGTTATTGTATAAAGCAAAAAAAAACATGTATGGATGTACTAAAAACTTAAGGGTAGCATACTAGCATAATAACATTCATTGAAATTAAGAAAGAAAAAGTAGTCCATAGGTAGGAAATGCATACTTGTTCCTTTTGGACCTTATTCTCATCTTGTTTGGGTTGCTCCTCTTGAGGCTTGGGCAAAGGAGACAGTAGATGGGCATTTCGGCCCGTTTTGTGACGGATTCTGTCACATAATTTCATAGGCTCAGCCGTCTTCCCTTTTACGACCACCATGTTCGTTTTCCGGTCCACCGCTACATCTTCCACCCCTTTTTAGGTTTATACGACATGTACAACCATTTCAACACGGTCAGTATGTTCTTATGAATGAAGATGAGATAATCTTTTAATTCGAACGATGTACGATATACTTCCTCTCTTTCTTTTTACTTGCAACATAGCTCCTTGGCACGAACTTTAAGGAAAATATTAGAGAATGTAAACGGACAAATTAATCAAAATAATTTAAGCCTCTAATATCCTAGCTAAGTCATCCCTCTTATCATTGTTTAAGTTATTTTGATTAATTTGTCCATATACCTTCTCTAATCTTCTCCTTAAATTGCTTGCCAAGTAGCTATGTTGCAAGTAAAAAGAAACGGAGGGAGTATTTGGCAATATGTAGGTTCTACTTTATTTGCGATTTAGTGATATATATTCTGGTTTATTAGGGGAAAGATAATGAAGAAGAGTATGATGTGTTATATTTGAACCTCTTACAATTTTAGCTCATGAAAGATAATCAAGAAGACCATGAAAATTTTGACAGAAAGACCGATTAATCCATGATATAGTGACATACTATGATAACAAAAAAGTTACAAAGTATTTGGTGCCGATTGAATATATGATAAGCTGATAACCTACATACACGATTAGTAACAAATAACAACGTAGTGTTATAATATAATCAAGAGAGAACCAAATTAAAAGAGATGAGACTAATAACTAATAAATGAAGAATTAGAAGAGCGGGCATACCTTGATAAGCTTTAAGGGATCTGAAAATCTTCTTGGCACAAGCCTCACATTGACAATGCATGTCAACTTTGATTAGGATAATATTCTCATTACTCTTTTCTTCTTTACTCTCGTTTTCCTTCTTCTCTTCAACACCTTCTCCAGCTTTCTTTTCCTACATAGTAAGTATACATACTATATGAGAATTTCATTGATCATGTATGATTAATTATAATCATATTATATACATTCATAAAAAATAATTTTCACCCAATTTAATAGATGAAAGACCTACACACAATACATACCTCGCCCATGGAATTAATTCCAAACCGAAATGTGAGGAGGTTGATTGGAAAACGCAAGTTACAAGATTCAAGTTGAAGCAGCAAAGATATTATGAAAAGAGGGGTCTTACTTCACTTGACTTGAATAAATAGTCTGGGTGGTAGGTGGCTATCGAACTTATGTGGCAGCCAAAGCATAGAATTAGCTAGTTATATACCGTCTGATCCACTCTAACTACTACTCCCTCCGTTGCATAATATAGCGCTAATTTCTCATTTTTCACGAATATTAAGGAAAATGAAAGGAGTAGTAGGATTTCCAAAAATATTTAAGGAAGTGCGCTTCCCGATCTTTTGTCTTAGACCTAGTTTTTTACTTCCTTTTTCCTTTAAAAAAATTAAAAGTAATAAATGTTTTTTGGAATGGCGTAAAACATAAATAGGAGCACATATTTTGAATGAACGGTAGGGATATTTTGGAAAGTTTATGTAGAAATTAAGGATAATTTAATCCAAACAAACTGATAAGAATGGAAATAGGCACAAGAATGTGAGCATTATATTATAAGATGGAGAGAGTAACTTTTATGCTCATTTTGATTAACCTTTAAATTAAATTTTCAGCTATTTAATTAAGTTGACAGATTTATGACTTTATCAATCAATGCGTGCAATCAATTAACTTATCATATTTAGCTAGATTATTAGTTACGGCTCATTTTTCAGCTAATATTGTCAAACATAATCCTATTTTTTGTGGTGAGCATAAAACTAAAAGTGAATATAGTCTTTGTTTTCTTGCTAATTGTTGTGCCCAAAGATCAATATCAGCCTCTGCGTCAGCAACTCTTTTGGGACGCACTATAACTTCAATACTACATTGAAAGAAACATTTTTTTCTGATTTTTTTCGTTTTTCTTTTTGGGTGCATCCGTGTATGTATACACTATACACATGCTACAACTAGTGGTACTCTTTTTTTCTTCCTTTTGAAGTGAGGGACCCATTTGGAGAATGGAGGGGATAAATTTAGAGAGGATGAGAATTCAACCTAGAATAGCTTCCTGATTCCACTATTAAAGGTTGTATTCGTGTATTCAAGTTCTAACCGTGTCTTAGTGTCGGGTCAAAATTATGGTTAGCTCTTTATTAGTCCTACATGGCAAGGACGAATGGATGATATCATGATATATTGAGAACGACCTGAGTTCTACCCTTGATCATTATTCACTTGAACTTTACTGAACTGAAATTATAAAGCTGGTTTTTACCAAATAATATTGTGTTTTCTAAATGAAGCTACTAATTTTATTGTGCTACTGAATAATAGTAATTTGTACTGATTAAAACTGAATTTTACGGCTTTCAAAAGATTATAACTGATTTTTACTTAATAAGACCTAGCATAATGTTGAGATAATATTTATAAGAGTTTCCTATTTACTCAAGATGTATTTTCGTGTTAGAAAACTATTCTACATATTACCTCAACACATAACCATGTCCCTTTCACATCTATTATTCCAAGCAAACTTTCTGTAAGTAGAATTGCTTGAAGTCTAGGCTAATAATGGTACTTCTAATATTATACGTACGATATATATATATTACCAAGCAAAAATTTGCTAATTTGCACTTTTTGAGCTGCTAATTAGTTATTGGACTTGTGTAATACATGAATTTATAGTTCAATGACGTAGGAGGGAGTTAGAAATTTAGAATTAATTTAGTTAACCATGCGTGAATTAATATTTTACCGTGTGGTCTCTTCTCTTCTATAAAATTTTTGCCATTTTCACCACGATTTGATCATATCCAATAAAGACTTATCTATTAAAGACTCTAATATCTGATAAGAACATTTTATATTGATTCAACCTATATGCTACTCCTTTAATTTGCTACAATGTCCATCAACCACGTCTAGAGGAAAGGAGATTATAGGAGAATGAAGGCCATGGGCTAAGATCACGAAAGCTCAATTTATGGTTTGGGGATGTAATAGTGGCCAGAATTAGTTATCACTTTGTGAGGATCTTTTGAAAATATGAAAAAGAGTGTTTAAATCATAGAGTTGGGGACCAAAACCTTAGCACTTAACCTTATCCTTGGTATAAAAACGTTGCGACTTAAAGAGAAAAATGTAACGCTAAGAAAAGAAATGGTGTCATTTCATTTTCTCCCTGTCTTTAAGTATTGCAACTTGATGATACTCAGCCACAGGACATTAATCTCAAACCCTGCCTTCATTATCTATGACATCATACTTTTAATTAAATTTCGATCCACTTTTGACAAAGTTTGTGGCCCAAGCAATAATTTAATTAGGCAAAATTTTCAATGATATCATTTAATACTAATAATCACTAGCCAGTTTCCCTAAAAAAAAAAAGGTATATTCTTACATTTTTTTCTAGAATAGGGGAAGATTTTATAATACAAAAATAGAATAGGTAACTAATTATTTCTGGCGGAATGTTGAATATTTTGAAGTAACCCTAATTAACGAAGAGTGCCTTAAAAAAATTAACGAATAATGCGTCTTGGGTGTAATATGTTACATGCACCATAACTTATTGTGTTACGTGCGTAATAGCACGAGATAATAACTCCAACAACAATGGCGTGATTATACGAGATAATTATGACATGAATCTCGTACGTTATGTCATTAATTTTAATGTTTCATTTGCGTTTATTTTACAAAAGTAAACGGTGGTTTTGTGAGTTATTCGCTATAAATTATGGTGTAATAGTTACACCCATAAATATGTGATTAGGGAATGCTACTAGGATCACTAAAAATATGAAGAATTTAATTTCTTTTTTAATTATATTTATAAGTTATAAGTTATAACCCTTCCATATGCAGCTAGACTATAGACAAATCAATCAAATCAACTTTGTTTTCATGCATCCACATTCTTTCGATCCTGTTATATACTCCATTTATATGTTACTCCTATAACATAGATATGATCATCATTCA
The DNA here is from genome assembly GCA_947648045.1 of Beta corolliflora. Taxonomy (NCBI): domain Eukaryota; kingdom Viridiplantae; phylum Streptophyta; class Magnoliopsida; order Caryophyllales; family Amaranthaceae; genus Beta; species Beta corolliflora. The sequence goes on from CANSZD010001587.1 coordinate 126,847, forward strand.
TTGGCGAAGTTTCATATCGCAAACATTTATTTTCTTTCTAAAAAGCAGGAAGGATCTAGCTCCATTTGCTGAAAAGGCTTTATTATATAAAATCATAAGTCCTTTCATATCAGTGTATTAATTAATGTAGATATTTATTTGTAAGGAACTTAGTCTTCCTACCACAATAATGCTTTATCAGTGGTTCTTATTCATTAAAAAGTTTATCCACCAGAAAAGAGTTGAGTGGTGTTGAGCTATATACACCAATACATTTGGTATCAAAGTTTAATACCCGAAATGCGTCAAGTAATCTATATCACCTTAGTGTGAATGATGAATCCATGTGTTCTGAAAGATCATACGTTAAAATTATGGCTTTGAGTATTCCTAATTGTACTTCGGAACAAAGCTATCTCATGAAGGCTAGCTAGACATATAAAATCAAACCAAGCCAAAAAAAATTGGGTCATGACTAAAGGCTTAAATTATGGACCTTCTTCGGCCAAGGCCGACTCTAGTTGATCTGCCCTTGGTTGGGGCAGTCATGTTTTAAGACCCTAATATTTCATGTTATAATTCTCATACATAGAAATAAATAAAGGGTGAATGATCATCTTTACCTCCCTCAGATAACATAATAATAGTAAAAGTTACAATTAACCTGCTCAATCAAAGCCTTCTTTGCATCAAATACAAATCCGGAAAGGTCGGGGGCCGTCTCGTACAAATTAAGGGTCACTATCTTTAAATTAAATTATAAGGATTGAACATTTTTGGTGAGTAGGATGAGACAGGAAAGAGTCATTAATTTGGTTCTTTTCGGAGAATAGGAAGACACGAATTAAAACCAGGATAGAAATTAACTCTCTTTGAATCTGCGTCCAACATTCTAATCGATAAATTGGAAAAGACAGCCTTTGTAATTAGATCTTTTTTTTTACATTGGACGGATAACTAATAGAATTGGATCTTTATATTTTGGAGGCCCTATGAAGTTTGCACATGGCCTTAACCGCCCCTGAAAAAGGTTTTCAATGTAGGTTCTAAAATTAATATGATTCTCACCTTGGCCACAAATTATGCATCGGGCCCTACTTGACCTGTCCGTTTAAAATCCAAAGACCAAAGAGATTGAATGTCGACCGTCTTCACCGCCCGACAACCAATTGGTCCAGGCCCAATGATTGTCCATTCCTCATGTATGATTCCTATGATACCTGCGACATGTAAACTAAGGTATTATATGGCAAAGCATTAGTAGCCCACTCCTAATTGTTAATTGATCACAACACTTTTCTTTCTTTCCCTATTTTATCCTTCACAAAGCACAAACTATTAAATTTTAATGGACCTACAAACAGACTTGTATTGAAAGAGAATCTAAAGGTATGAACACATACATCATACATAGATGGGGTTCCTACTAAAATTAATAGGCAAGAGGTAGAGTTATCCCTAGACCCTAGATATGTATGGTAGTTATCAATCATCATCTCTCTTATGTTTCATATAGTACAACTCGCATGGATTTTTTCTTACATCCCCCTACGTTTGTCTAAAAAAATTGGTAGTCTTGAGCTAACGTTCATATTTAAGCCCACGAATATAAGTGGTGACACACTAATACTATTATATACTATTTCCGTCTTTAGTTACTTATATGGACACAAATATTTAGGAAAGGAAAAAAGACATTGGTGGTGGGGACTCTAACTTTATGGGAAAATGATAAATATTTAGGAGTTGTAGATAGGATTTTGACAAAAAAATAAATAAAAGGTAAAATTGATACCTTTGGTGGGCCATGATTATAAAATAAAGAAATGTAGCAAGTAAAAAAAATTATTTATGAAAAATATAGCAGTATAAAAAGACGGAGGAAGTAATAAATACATTTTATATTATAATCATGTCAACATTTATAATCAAAAGGTTTATTGAACATTAAGCATACCTTATGAGATGATAAACAAAATTAATATGTACTTATATTCTTTGGGCTTTCTTGATAAGTCAAGGCCCTCCACTTTAAGAAGTTTTGTGTGCTATAGGTCATTTTAAACACCCTACTAGATAGTCCTATACTTTTCTCACAATCTTGAATCTTTCTATTTGCAAATTCATAAGGTTAAAATAAACTTTCTGGATGGGAGTTGGGACTGGACTTTCAAGTTAAATGACTTCCTTCTAAAACTATCAATTGTACAATATTGCTTAGAACATATTTTCAAATTCTTCTCCTCTATGCCGTTCACATTCAGACTAAGGCTCTATTATTTTGGGTACAGTTTTAGTTCAACTCAGTTCAATTCATTTTAGTTATTTTCCTCTCACAATTTTACTTTAGTTCAGCCCAATAGAACAGGGCCTAAGTGCCACTAATGTTCTGTTTAGTTGGATACAAAGTCAATGAAAAAGGATTTTCTATGAAAATCATTTTCGAGAGGAAAATCGCTAATCTACTATAAATTTATTTTCCTTTATTTGGTTTCTTAGCTTGCATGAAAAGTTAAAGATAATAGGAAGAATGAAAATGAAAAGGGTAGGATGAATTGTAGGTTGGAACGAGAAAGGGGAAGAATATGAAGTGTGATCGTGTGACATTATGACATTCATTTCTTAAGAACTTTTTTTATCTTGGGATAAATTTATTTCCACCATGTGGAAAATTATTTTCATCTTTTATAAATCAAATAAAGGAAAATGAGAAAATCACTTTTCATGAATTTTTTTTCCACCCAACTAAACACTCTCTAAATTAGAACCTACAAAGCTCTTTGGCAATTAATATAGGGCAAAGCATTAGTAATAACCATATATAGCACTTTCTTTGTATCCCCTTTCTTACCCTTAAAGCAGCAAGAAAAAGCACAAGCTTTTAGAAAAGGGACCATATATATTCAACATTTTATGATTGGAAAGCAAAATGATTATATGTTTCCTCCTTTTCTATATAAACTAGTATTTTGGCCCGGGTTGTCTTTCAAGTCGATTCTAATTATCAAATATATTATTATTCATAAATTTCATAATTGATTCTATTAGCGTTTTGTAATATTACATGCAGTGCAAAATTGAAAAATGGTCGTTATGGCGTGATAAGTTGTTCAAAAAAACTTCTAAGGAATTGGGGATAAAAATAATAATTTCAATGGAATTTGGGTAAGAGAATGTTATTACTTAATAAAAAGATTAAAATCAAAAAGCTTATCTACATGTTTTTATAATTACATATAATTATAAGACTTCATTATGTTTTACTTTGAAACATTAAGCATTAAAATTGTAATGGATTAGTGGTTAAACTCTCACATTTCATTTCAAAGGTCATGTGTTCGAATCCCAATAACTACACATTGTTAATATTTTTTATTGAGATTATAAACATGTGTATTAGAAGTTTCGAGGAAGAGTGTCGCGTGACACCGTTCTTTGATAGGAACGCCTTTTAATATATTTATATAGATAAAACACTTTGACTTTTGCACAATAATGATACTTCCTACGTTTTTTTAGATGTAACATCTTTTTTTATTCATCCAATACACTTTGACCATTAATTGTTATTTATACATATGAAAAAATATAGTCGCGTGGGATCTTTGTTTGATTCGTCACGGTGTAGACACTTTCCAAATATATATTTTTTATAATTTTTACCTTTATACAATTAGAGATATTCTCGGTAAAAGTTGTGACTCGGCAAATGTGAAAAGTTCAATGTTACATCTAAAAAAACGGAGGGAATATATACTAATTTTGAGCGTGATTGTACAAATATATGAAAACGATTAATTATCTGGTACAATTTTATCCAATTAATCTATATATTTCTATAATATCAATTTTTTATAATTTTTTTTAATACATAGCTAGAGATATTAATGTTCAAAATTGTTACATTCAATTAGTACTTGGATGTAGTATATATGAGTGATTACGTTCAGTGATTTTCTTAGAATCGCCCTCTATTATTATTGATTTGGAAAGCGATGGCAAAGGAGTGATCTAGAGTCCCTAAATTCTTTCATCTATAGTACGATTATATTTTAAATCATGCTAATTAATTTGAAAATGATTACTTATCTTCAATGTTGATAGAAAAAATAGTCAAAATATATTATCTTTTATAAAAGAACTAGTACGTACACTAGGAAATTTTTCCTTTGTGATAGAAAAATAATAGTACAGTAGTGATGATCAAACTTGTCATTTGTAGTATATGGAATGAAATGACATGAAGAAAGTTTTGTTGATTTGAATATCCAACATTACATATACTCTATCTACATATTTCATGATTGGAATGAAACCCGGTTCACATTATTGAAGTGAAGGGGAAATATATGGACATACGTGGACAGTTAAAGCAAGGTATACGTACAATGTATCGTCATCTTTGGAGACGAGGTGGATTAGGGGGAAATATAAAGGTAAGGTAGGTAAACGAAGGCCAAATAATGAGCTGGGATTTTGAATGGATTCGCTTAGCCAATACCCAATAGCCACCGACGCTAAAGTTTTAGTAAGAGACAAAATTCTTCTATAAATAGTACAAACACTTAAATAAATAAAAATAATAATTCCAGCTAAACTAGTTTAGTTTGATTGAATTAAGTTTTAGTTTATTTGAGCAAAACAAGATTTAGTAGATACTACATCCGATTCCTAAAGATCCTCCCTCTTTGACCCTTTTTCACTATTTACAAATTTCAATTTTGACCATTGTTTGTGATTTATACGTAAGAAAAAATATAGTCATGTGGGATCTTGCTAGATTCGTCAAATACATAATTAGAGATATTAGTATCTAAAGTTTTGTATTGGCATGCATGAAAAGTAAAAGTGGAGAGATCTTTAGAAACCGGAGGTAGAGCATGACTTGAACTTGAACGAGCTTTACATTTCTTCTTTGAGTTTGGTTCATCAAGCATTTGCCTTATCCGAGCTCAAATAGCTTGATCTGAGCAACAAAATTCTGTGGAACGTCATAAACTTTTCTACTGTACATCTAACAACTTCTATAAAACTCCATATTGGATCATGTCAACTCCTTAAGTTAGGGGTCTCGCAAATACTTTTGATAGTAGACTAGCTTTTGAGATTTATTTTTTCGGTTTATTTCGTTATGCGGGCGATATTGTGAACCTTAATTAAGCTTTATGATGATTACTTTTGTACCAAAAAAAAAACGTGAAATATCACATCCTTATTAAGTTATTATCATAAGGTGCCATGAATTACGTTGTTGAGAGAAACTGTGGAACGTAACTAGAACTCGGTGGCGACAAGTTGGACTTATAATTGTAGACTAGGGACTAACAGCATCATTTAACTTTTCTTATCCTTTTTTCCCCCTCAAAGTTACATTATAGTTTTTTGATATTTATTTAATCTAATAATCATCACTTTAGCTCATTGTCTTGATGATTGAAATATAACATATGAAACCAAATAAAGGTCTTGGCTTCAAGGTTTCGTTAAGTTCTCTTTCACTCTTTCTTTTAAAAAGGCTAATAAATAATATTTACAATTTATTCAACTAGAGACATTCCAAATCATGCTTGTTCTATAACATGTCACAATAACAATATATCATTACCCAAGTCTGGAGAGCTATGTGGCTGAGTCTTATGACAGACTACATTTTCAATTATATACTCTCTGTCCTGAAAATATATCTATTGTGGTTTGTCACTAATAAGATTATTTCATTTCCTAATGACATATATCATATGTGGTCATCCGACAATCTTTCACTACTTTTTTCCTTACAACACATGCAAATAGACAAAATTAGCTACCTACTCAATGTAACTTTTGATAGCATAAATGATGACGAATCTAGAGAACCATGAGTAATGGAGGGAGTGGTATATACTTATACTTTTATTAACTTCAACTATTTATTCCATTTTCAACTATTAACTTCATCATTTTATTTATTTCAATGATAAACTTGAACTTAGACTAAAACTAAATTAGTAGGCAACTAGGTAATATGAATATTAATTGAAAAACTTTATTAAGTTAAATTTTAGCTAGCTAAAAAATTGAGATACGAAAAATGTAAACCTTATATGAAATATAGTTACACATATTTCCCCATGATATTTATGAGACAAAGTTTTAATTAGTTAAATTTTTGTCAAATGTCCTTGATCATATTAGTTTATTAGTTAGAGGATTGGGTGAGGTCATATCATTCTACTCCATCAAATTCTTCAATGAATCATGAATCATGAGTCATGAGTCATGAGTTGGACTTAATTCCAAGGAAGATGTTGCCGGGCCGATGGGCACGTATAAAGCTGGCCATGTGGGGCTCGCTTAATTCATATTTACTTGTTTGTTGTCTCTTTCTACTCTTTCTAACCAATTAGCTTCACGTACCTTCTTATTTGTATTGTACGTACCAAAGAGTATTATTATTTTTCTTAAAGTAATACTATAATTTCTTCTGCAACCTTTTCCCCCTTGGCACCTTTCTAATGAAGTAACAAATTAATGTAACAACTTGGCAAGTCCCTCCCTCTCCTACTCTCCATGTCCAATAACGTATCAATAAAGTATTGCATGAAAATTGTGGGAACAATGAGTTGTTAAATAAAACAAAAGTATGCCAAAATTCATCACAAGTCCTAACTATGTATTTCCTAATTCTTAACAAACTTAATTATTGATTAATTCGTAATAGTCTCAAATTTAAAAGATATAATTTAAAAACAAGTCAGTGTAATTTGTAACTCGTTTAATATGTAAAATCATATAAAATTATTGTTCGAAAAATACTATTATAGTTGTTACTTAGTTGATCGATACTTTAAAATTTTGTAAAGAAGAATATCGAATATAACTTTTAATGAAGTAGCTGGCAAACTTGTGACTATAAGATAAAGTAGCTACTACAAGATTAAATGATTAATTACAAAGGTATTTTCTAAAATTTGGTGTTGTTTACATTGAAATAAAACTCAATTGTAGTTGGTATAAAAAACAAAACAATAACTTTTAGCTACCAGAAACTAAATTGAATGTATGACATCGTATATCATGCCACAAACATATACATGCATTACGAATATATTTCTTCTATATAATGCAACGGACTACAATTTCTAGCAATTCTCCGTAAATCCATTTTTGTAGATGTAGATAATAAATTTAGGAATTGATATTGTCATAAAATAAACAAAAAACTTAGAGAAAAGGATAAAGAAAAACACAAATTGAGATTACAAGTTAATAGTAGGACATTATAAATTGAATAAAGTTTGTCGTTAAGATGTGAAAAAGGAGGTTAAAATTCGGAAGGTAAGAAGTCGAGAGGCGATCACAAATTCACATGGGATCAAGCAAATGGCAATACGGTGGGTGAGGCCAATCATGAGCCCACCTCCCTTCCATGACCTTTTAGTACATGATGGCTGCTGAGCCCATGAATTTTCAACGCCACCATCATTACGTGGCAATCCTTTATTTGCTATCACTTTTTTCACCAAATTTTGATTCGTGAATCAACTTATTTCTTTGTTGTTAGGATTACCATTTATTACTGATATGTAAAGGAAGCCCAAGTAGTAGTTGCCAATTTGTACTAGGGGATCAAATGATTCTTTTCTAGAGTGTTTGGTTAAAAAAAACATCAAATGGTTTCAAAACCAAGTTTTACTTACTATATACTAAAAGAAAAATGATAATAGTAGTGTAGAAGGGGTTTTTTTTTTGATTTGTTAGGTAAGGTGAATAGATTAACCCAGCTTGATCTAAATTCTCTTAAATCCCCTGAAACCCAAACCATGTTCAGTATCACTATAAACTTATGGTGTTACATTTCCGAATTTTACAACGCATATGACATAAATTGTTTAATAAACTTAAAATCTAATTAAATTAATACTAATTATGTTTATTTAGAAAACTAACAATAAAAAGAATTAAAAACCAAAACCAATAATAATGAACAGACCTTTCATATATCACTCTATTAAGTAATTGACTAAAGATATACCGATTATTGTTATCGTACTAATATACTTTGAAAATGTTGTACAACATGAGCATATCATTTACTACAATAATTAATAAAATAAACAATGCTTGCGTTGTAATATTTCACCTCACTCACAAGTCACACCACTACCCCTACTTAATGAGTCAATTTAAAGCACCCCACCGTGAGAATATCCAGCTCCTCCTGCTTCCCTCCCCTCTCTATCACTCTTTTGTCTACCACCTTCATTCCCTTTCATATTAAGCACCCTTTTTCCCATCTAACATTTTATCACTTAAATTAATCACTCCTCCTCATCTAGATTTCTTTCCACCAACAGATTCATCATCTCATCTTCAACCATGACTTGCTCTAAGGAGGAGAAGGTAGTTTCATTTCTATCTCCTTTTTTTTTATATATTCTTCAAATTCATGTAATGCGTATTTAAATACTATATGTTAAACTCATTATGTTGTTAATATATGTATGGAAATGTTTAGGTGACAAGAATGGCGCTCAAGGTTGATCTTGACTGTGATCAATGCTATAGGAAAGTCAAGAAAACCCTCTGCAAATTCCCTCGTGAGTCTCTTAGCTTCCATCATCATTATTTCATATGATTATACTATACAGTATTATACATATTTATTTCACCTGATGATGAAACTATATAATTCCAGACTATATATATTAATATATACTATGATTAGCTTATGATTAATTATATATTCAATCAAACTGGACTAAGTTATGAAAATGTTTGTATTGTGTTTTAATGACAAGAGAAATACGAAACCAAGAGTACGATGAGAAGAATAACACGGTGATGATTACCGTGGTCTGCTGCAGTCCTGAAAAGATCAGAGACAAGCTCTGTTGCAAAGCTGGCAAATCCATCAAAAGCATTGAGATCATCAAGCCCAAGCCCAAGCCCGCTCCTGCTCCAGCCCAGCCCGAGAAGCCCAAGCCCGCTCCTGCTCCAGCTCCCACTCCTGCACCTGAGCCCGAGAAGCCCAAACAAAAGCCCGCTCCTGCACCCGAGCCCGAAAAGCCCAAGCCCACCCAAGCCCCTGCTCCAGCTCCAGCTCCAGCTCCTGAACAGAAGCCACCTGAAAAGATCCAGAAAAACGGCTCAAAAAAAGCCGAGCCAGCGCCGAAGCCGGCTCCAAAGCCAGCTGAGCCAGCGCCTAAACCGGCTCCGGCTCCGGCTCCAGCACCAGCGCCGAAACCGCAGGAGCCGCAGGCCCAATGGGTACCCGGGTACCCGCCCGGCCCACCACCGCAGGCGTTCCCTGTATCAATATGTTGTGCTCCTTGTTATGATGGAAGACCCGGAGGTCCATGTTACGGGTCATCGGGTTCGGGTCCCGGGTACCCATACGGGTACTACGGGCACCCGTGCCCGCCGTCACGTGGACCTTGTGCTAGTCGGTGCGATTATTTCAGCGAGGAAAATCCTACTGCATGTTCTATCATGTGACCTGTTTTAGTTTGTTTTTCGGGTTGCCTAAATTTCCTCCTGTCTACTCATTACTACACACTACATCGTCTGCAAAATCTTTATTTTATTTTTTCCTCAAAAGAAAAAAAAAATGGGTCAACTATGCACATGATCTATTAGACTACAGTTTACAGGCTATTTTTATATAATGTCAATATGGAGAATATACTATATACCAGTAAGTATAAGTAAGCAGATATATTGTATGAAGTTTGAAAGGATGGATGGAGTAATAAAGTGGAGTTTTTAATAAGGTTGTTTGGTGGAGAGGGTGAGGGTGAGGGTGAGGGTGAGGGTGAGGGTGAGGGTGGTGTATGTTTTCAGCGCACACAATTAGTGCGCTATAGTTTAATCATCCAACTTTAGCTTAATATTATTGCTTCAATATAGTATATGTGTCATCTCTTGCTTTTGCTTTTTGTTTCTCTTACTTTCACCTAAGTATACTTTTCATGATATTTGATTGATGGGAGTACAGCCGTAGAGGTGGCAAAAGTGTCGTGTTGGGTTGTGTTTGTGTTTATTCTTGTATTTATTTCGCGTTGTTTACAAAATTTATCAACTACTATGTAAAATATAGGATAATTTCATCATATGGCAAATTGATTCTAAACTAGTCGTGTTCGGGTTTGTTTCGTGTTAATGTCGTCGTGTTGATTTCGTGGTAACTTCGTGTCTGTGTCGGTTTCGGTCGTGCCGTCTTGTAGTGTCAGATACTGCCAACTCTAGGTACATAAGGTTATTTTCTAGTTTCTACTAGCCCGTAACTTTTTTTTTTGGAAAAACATTGCGTAAACAATAATCCAGCTTCACGTTTATGAGGATGAGCCAATCTCATAAATTTAAACTATAATGTTCATAGATTTAAGAACATTGACCATAAAAACGATTAAATATAGCTTGAAACAGAGTAAATACGTACTTTGTTAAAATTATACTATTTGAATGCTTTGATCTTAGAGTACTCCTCTTGATGTGAGGCTCCGTGTGGCCAGGCAATGCCTCGACTCCATGCAGCCACCTTACTCAGAAACAAAAATAATTTAAAAAAAATTATACATCTCGAGTATGTGATATATTTAATTTATGGTCTAGAAAATAAGATTTTATCTATCAATCTAGTGAATTCATACAATCTCACATCTTGTTAATTCAAAAGATCTTCTTCAAAGCCTTACAAAAGTGTTTTCACATGCACTAATGAGAATTGAGAAAACTAGTATGAATGTATGATTATATTCTCTTACCCTAATAAGTCATAGATATCCCACCAATTTTAGATATTATACTTATTGAAAAAATTCAAATATTTTTAATTTGTATTATTACTTTATCACAATAATTCCCTTATTGAAGGTTGTTCGACACTATATCTAGGCAAAGGGCAATCATATGAGAAAAAGGTATGTGGCAGATAAACTAATTTGATATTGCATTTCAATATATAGTAAAAATTGTTTTTTAACTGCACCATTTGTTTTTTCACGTTTGTTGAGACGCGTTTTTGAATGTTAATATTTCTAATTGCGTATAAGTACAAATTATAAAAACTTGATTTTTGGAATCCTCGTATTGAGAAAAATCTAACAAGACACCACTTAACTATATTTTTTCTTAGATAATAATGCGAGATACCTTAACAGAGTCGATCGGTTGATATATAGTGCCAAGAGGTAAATTGTGCAATTAAAAAAAATAAAGTAATTAAGTATGTGTACAGTCTATATATAGAAGATTTGTTTTATCATTTTGTGAATCTAACAAAGTTTAATATAAGCCACGATTATCATTAAAAAATTATATTGCAACTGTTATGTTTCTTTTAACTATTACAATAAGTGTATATTTTTTCGAATAAATAATATATATATAAGAGGCACTTGAATAATTTCGTTGAGCGTTCGTGAGCATATTTTTATCATATGTGTGTTTATTAAAATGTCAGAATGATAGACTTCCTCATCAATAGCTGCTTGATTCAGCAAATACAAGAGGGTTGCGTTGTATTGCTCGATCTGGTTCATTGTAGTTTCTTCGAAAACGAATTTGATTTAACCTTGTTTGATTGTATCTTGTTGTTCTTTAATACCTATTGTAAATGCCGTTCGGCCTTCAATTAATGGAATTTCTCTTAAAAAAAAAATACATTTACAGAAGTAAACTTTTATTAATACTCATAAATAAAATTGAATCGTTCCAACTTAGTGTTCATAATCGGAAAGAGTAATTGTCCAAAACAGTACAACTATACAAGATTACAAGGGACGAAATAAAACTATGTGATGTTCCCCTTCAAAAAAAACAAAAATAAAAAATAAAACTATGTGACGAACTTTATTGATAAGATGAAGTTGGTACCAAATCCAAAAGGTTGATGGATTTATGTCATCTTTCGTCAATGAGCTAATTGAACTGTTTAGGCTTTTTCCATACAACTATACAAAGTGACTTTTGTCCCCAAGAAAGACTGGTGCGAGTTGTGTCAGGACCATAGAAAGTAAAATTCATACCAAGTGTCGCTTTGCTTCCTTTTTCTCCTTTTATATGATTTAAAGTTAGGTTACATTCTTTGTAAATGCATTAAAATGAAGTAAGTTTTAAGATTGGATTAAGTTGATACAAAATTCAAGAAGTTGTATAAACTATTAAATATTATTCAATAAATTTCATTAACGACTAGTTTAATCCTAACAAGTTCAGCAAATTTTAAGTGAAAAAAAACACTCTTATCAAGATTTATTTTGGTATGTTTCCGAATAGGTCAATCTTTCAAACTTCTTCCAACTTCATGGACAGGTGATTTTCCAATTCGATATGATCTATATGTTTGTTTCGTAAAAATTTATCGTATAACTTGGTTGTATTTGAATATGATAGAACTTTTTTCAATTTTAAATAATTTGAAATTCTAAAAAGAAAAAGACATCCCAAATTGACAAAGAATTTTGTTCTTGTTGTTATCAATAGAAATAGAAAAGAGAGGGATTTGAACCCTCGATGTGGTTCTATAACCACACCTTTTGGTGTAAGACACGAAAGTCAGGATCTTTTAGAAATTGGATTTGTATTCGAAGAGTACACAACCGTATGGATAATGCTCAACAACAGTTAGACAAGTGAGAATGTTGGAGTTAACCAGAAAAAAGTTAGGTAAGGAATATGTTTGGTTTGATTTCATAAGCATTGGTACTAAGTGTCACTAAACTTATATCATATTTTGACACTTATAAGAAAAACATATTCATATGGTGATCTTGTTAGATTATTCATCTCAACTCATGTGTATGTTTCAAGGGATTTCAATACGAAATTGAATATATATACTATCTCTACTTTTATATAATTGTTACATGTAGGGTGGAGTAAGAACTTAGGAAAAGGGTAAAGAGAAGAGGGACCAGTGAAGCACACAAACTCATGTAGGATGTAGATTTGTAGGACGATGATATACAAGAGAGAGAGAGAGAGAGAGAGAAAAACAGTATTTTAAGGGGAAAAGAGAACTATTATGATACAAAGTACCTCTAACACAACTTACTAACTTAATTCTGTAAATGTTTGCAAATATGATATACTAACATATAACAATATCCAATTGAACTCCAAGTTATTCAAACTCGTTTTTAGAAATATGATAGTATACTTAAGCTAATAAAATAATTAAATCTATGATTAAACGCGTCTAAGGTATTGTTTAAATAACATATATATGAACACTAATAAACTAATAGAATATCGTTAGTAAATATAAAATTCTTATTCCAACTTAAATATAATAAGAAGATCTTATATATACAATTTTGAATAATAATGATAATTAAAACACTCTTAAAAATTTGGATTGTTACACCCCTTCCCTTATATAATAGAGATAAACGCTTCGGAAACGCTTCTTTGATATGGTAATATTCCAACCATAAAAGAAATTCGATGACTCAACATCTTTAATGCTTAATTTAATAGTAAATTGAATTCTGACTTTATCCTGATATCCTTGATATTCAACCAATAAGTATGGTTGTACGATTTCCCACATCTTCAAACGTTCAAGCTAAACAAACCATGACTCTCAGGGCGAGAGTAGATGGAACCATCATATTGATGGAGAGAATCCTCACAACAGGAGGGAGAGTTATTAAAAATAAACTATAGCAGACTAATAAAACTAAGAATAAAGCGACGAAAATAATAAAATTTAGGGCTTTCACTGATATAACAATCGGCGGAATCCCCTAAAAAACATTAATGGAGGCTAAGGTTTGAGAGAGAGAAAAAAAATCTTTAAAAAAAATGATGAACAATAAACGGAGAAAGAATATGGTAATAAGTAAACGAAAACAAGAAAATACTAGTCTAGCCTGTTTTAAAATATCATGGTATGGTATGAGATTTTGATTTACTCCCTCTGTTTTTTTAATTGCTACATTGTTTGTGCACGTTTTTTCAAGATGTTTTTAAACCCTTAATATTTCTTATTCCCTTTAAGTAAAAACTAGTTTTTAGGTCCGGGCTACGCCCCGGGTAATCATAATTTCATTTATTAGTATTTTACATTGAAATTATAGCACCAAACATTACTTGGTTTAGTGGGTTAAGACTTTAGTATACAAACTTGAGGTCATGGGATCAAATCTTATACCATGCATTTTCTAATTATTTTTATTGTATGTGAAGATACATGAAGTCAACATCAGAAGGGATACGCCACGTGGCGCGATTCCTTGTTGATGAACACCTTTTAATATATTAGTATATATTAGTATTTGGACCGGGCGTTGCCACAGATTATTTTCCGAACTTGATATGCATTTTTTTCCATTCACATTAAAACATATTAAAGAAAACTCAACATTTAAAAGGTACAAATATAATACTATGGATATTTAAAGCATGATTAAAAGTTGGTTGAGATGGTAATTGTGCTATGTATAATAGCAAGAGGTCACGTGTTCAAATCTTGTTGCAAGCCAATTTTGCTTTTGTTAATTGACATGACATATGTACACATTGGACAATTCTAGTAGAGTAATAGAGGTGTCACATGGCGTGTATACGTTGTCACGCACGCCTTTTAATATATTAGTATAGATTATACAAATTTGATATTATGAATCTACACATCACCAACCAATTAAAAATAAACACCACTATATTTTTACTTATAAAAAACATCACAACAATCCGTCAAAGTTGGTAGTTTGATTTCCTAAAATGGAAATGTAGTAATTAAAAAAAAGGGGAGATGAATCCTATTATGATAAGTAACAAAAAAGAAGTCATAAAATTTTGAAATAACATGAAGAAAATATAGCTTTAGAATATTTTCTCTTTAATTTATGATCTTCTTAAACTTGTACTTCAAAACTTTTACTTTTCAGTATTCCATCAAAATTTTGAAATTTTCATTAGTATTTCGTACACTTCTTAGTTTTTCTGAGACTAAGAAAAGTCGAAGAAACAAGAGAAGCAGAAGCAACCATAGATTACTTTGATTCAATCTAAAGTCATTCAAGATTGACCGCATAGCGCAGTGGATTAGCGCGTTTGACTTCGGATCAAAAGGTCGTGGGTTCGACTCCCACTGTGGTCGCCACCTAGTTATTTTTTAAGCTTTTTCTAAAATGTAACAGACTAACAGCTGAGCTGGGCTTTCCCTCTTGTACAAGTTCAGCCACACGCCCATACCTCCAAAGTCCAAACTCCTTTTTTCCATGACTAAGCCCATCCCCAGTTCCTCCATCATTAGCTTTTTTTTAATGGTTTTTTCACCATATTTTTTAAAAGGTAAGATGAAGGGAACTCACTTGAGAGGGACAAGGGAAAATCTTCAAATGAATCTCATGAGGTTTGATCCCTAGACCTCAAGGATATGAGGTGGGAAGCAATGTCACTACTCCACCACCTCAACCTCACCATATAGTCATATACCCCACTATTTCATATATTCACCATAAACCCTGAGTTTTCGAAAATATTCACCAAATTTGTTAGGGGTATATAGTGAAAAAACCGTTTTTTTATTACAGGAGAGTCATTCTTGTATCTTAAGGAAAAAGTTTATGTCAAATTGTAGACATGATCAGAGGTCGGGCAGGGTTTTACCTAAAAAATGTTACCCATTTGAGACAAAAGTCTTGGGCCAACTTTTTCGCCCCAAACCCACTTATTTTGGGTCGGGCCAATCAGGCTTTCATGTCACTTTCGAGTCTAGCGAAAATTTAGCCATTCAAATTTGGGTTGTATATGACCCGTCCTTTTGCCCAAAAATCGGACCGGATCATGTCTTAGACTTGCTACTCTCACACTGGGTCAGGTCAATGCTGATCACCTCTATCAAATTGCCAATCCATTTGTGGGCCCTAGGGTGAATTTTATCCACAACAAGGGGATTGTGCACCCATGTTTAAGTATTAATGCACCCGTATTATATACTTCATCCACTTTTTTTTATATAATTGTACCATATTGACTTTGAATATTATTCACATCTTCTATAAAAGTCCTTGAACTATTCAAGTCATAATCTCCATCTATAGACAAATCCTCCCAAATGATAAGTTTGTGAACTATTCAAGTCATCTTCAAATAATCACAAATTTTACAAAAGATGTGATTTTAATTATACAAATAACTATTATGCTAACTATAGATGATTCCGAAATAACTATAAGGTCAAAAGAATACGTGGCCTAACTAAAGTTTTGAGTTTTGACACGTCTTAACTCAACATCCAGGGAATTGAGAATTCAACCTTATAAGAGCGATAATCGAACTCTTGTCACTAGGGTGGAAGGAGGGCCTCCAACCAACTAGGCGAATGTTGATTGTTATCTATGATGAGGATTGAGGATTGAGGAGTGTGGGTAAAGTGTTCCTAAAATTTGTGTACTTGGAAGTGCATTCAGACTTTCAGAGTCTTCAGACTTGAGTCGAGTATGAGTTGATAAGGAATCGGTAGTTGGGCGAAGAGCGAAACAGAAAAACATAAGAAATGGCATCATCATCATCATCTCTCTGTGATTATCAAATTCTTCCCTCCAAATTTCTGCACCCATTTTCTACTCCACCTTCTCCCTCATTTCGTCTCTCTCTCCTCCTCAAACCCAATTCTCTCTCCTCAAATTCCAAGTTTCTTATCAAATCCTCTCAACTCTCTCTTCAAATTCAAAATGGACCCTCCATTTCTCCTCCCAAAAGCTACATATGGGTCAACCCGAATAGTCCCAGAGCTTCGGAGCTCCGAAAACAATCCTACGATTCCAGGTATTCTTCTCTTGTCGAAATCTCACATTCTTTAGATTCATGTAATGCTACAAATGAAAATGTTTCTAGGGTTTTGTTTGGTTTTAAAGATAATTTAATAGAACAAGATGCTGTTGTTGTTCTCAATAATATGAAGAATCCAAACACGGCTATATTGACGCTTAATTGGTTTCAGAATAAGCTTAATTTGAGCAGAGAAGTTGTGTTGTATAATGTGACTTTGAAGGTTTTGAGGAAAGGTAGGGATTTAGAGAGAGCAGAGAAGTTGTTTGATGAAATGCAACAGAGAGGTGTGAAGCCTGATAATGTTACTTTTTCTACTATTATAAGTTGTTGTAGGGTTTGTTATTTACCCCATAAAGCTGTGGAATGGTTTGAGAAGATGCCCGCTTTCGGGTGTAATCCTGATGATGTTACTTATTCTGCTATGATTGATGCCTATGGAAGGGCAGGGAATGTGGATAGAGCCTTGGCTTTGTATGATCGTGCGCGGACTGAGAGGTGGTGGATTGATGCTGTTACCTTTTCTACTTTGATTAAGATATATGGAAAGACGGGGAATTTTGATGGGTGTTTGAATGTTTATGAAGAGATGAAGGTTCTTGGTGTGAAGCCTAATTTAGTTATATATAATACATTGCTTGATGCTATGGGGCGCGCTAAAAGGCCCTGGCAAGCAAAGAATATTTACAAGGAGATGAGCAACAATGGGATTTCTCCTAGTTGGGGGACTTATGCTGCTCTTTTACGGGCCTTTTGTCGGGCTCGTTATGGTGACGATGCTCTTAAGGTCTATAGAGAAATGAAAGAGAAGGGACTGGAGTTCAATGTTATTCTTTATAACTCGCTTTTAGCAATGTGTGCTGATGTGGCTTATGTTGATGAAGCTATAAAAATCTATGAAGAGATGAAGAGTTCAGGAACCTGCAAACCAGATAGCTGGAGTTTTTCGTCTATGATTACCGTGTATTCGTGCAGTGGGCAAGTTTCGGAGGCAGAGAATGTGCTAAATGAGATGGTTCAGGCTGGTTTTGAGCCTAACATCTTTGTTCTAACCTCGCTTATGCAATGTTATGGCAAGGCCAACCAAACTGATGATGTAGTGAGGACTTTCAATCGGGTCATGGAACTGGGTATAACTCCTGATGATAGGTTTTGTGGTTGCCTTCTAAATGTCATGACACAAACACCAAAAGAAGAATTGAATAAGCTGATTGAGTGCATTGAAAGGTCCAATCAGAAACTTGGTACTGTGGTTAAAATTTTGTTGGAGGGAGAGAGCAGTGAAGGGGATTTCAAAGAAGCTGCATCTGAACTCTTTGATACAATCAGTACTGACGTTAAGAAGGCTTATAGTAATTGCTTGATTGATTTGTGTGTTAACCTCAATTTATTGGACAGGGCTTGCGAGCTTTTGGAACAGGGGCTCTCTTCTCAAATATACACAAATATACAGTCCAGAACACCCACTCAGTGGTCTTTGCACTTAAAATCTCTTTCCCTTGGAGCCGCTTTGACTTCCTTGCATGTTTGGATGAATGACTTGACAAAGGCCATAGAGAGTGGGGAGGAGCTTCCTCCATTGCTTGGTATTAACACAGGACATGGAAAGCACAAGTACTCCGAGAAAGGATTAGCAGGTGTGTTTGAGGCACATCTCAAGGAACTTGATGCACCATTCCATGAGGCTCCAGATAAGGTTGGCTGGTTTCTGACGACAAAAGCTGCAGCTCTGTCATGGTTGGAGTCTAAAAAATCCCCTGAACTAGTTTCTGGTTAAGCTCTGCGTCCCATTTGTAAAAATTTTGTGGATGGATCAATTGTCTACCGTCTCGCAGAGTCACAGTCATAGTAAGTGCTCTTCTTTGCAGCATTTTATTTATTAGATGAATATTTATATAGAGCTAATTTTGTATCCCTTTGGTTACAAGTCTTCAATAGTTGTGCCACTCAACTGAAAGAATCTTATTCAATCTTAATTGATCTCCAAGTTTAGTTCTAGTAGAAGTAACCAAACGCTTCTATAGTTCTATATGCTCCAATTGATGCTGAAACAAAATCCTTTTCTTTGATAATGATAATCTCATTTGATTACCAAGCATATTGGTAGTAACTGTTCCAGAGATTATGTGTATCTCACCGCACTGTTTAAAATGTTCTCATATTGTGTGTTAGAGAATTAGGGTTCTAATTTACAATGTTTCCGTCCAAAACTAATAGTCATATATGATATATGCAATGATGTCCAACGAAAGTTATCACATATTTCTTAAAATATAAAGAAGCATATGATTGGATTTCTCATCATACCCCCAATTATATTGAACGTGGAGAGAGGATGGGAAGGACACAACTCATTTTTAAGGTTCTTATTGGTGAAGTTATGTTGAATCCTCTATAATGAAGGGTTGGGATAATGTAATACTTTTGAAGGGTGTATTAGATTGTACCAATGTTTTCTGCTAAGGTATCCGAAAATTCAATATGATCACTTCTTCTTTATATTGTGACATCAATTTGCTTTTTGTGTATAAAATAGAAAGCAGATTTTGAGATGTGATTTTGAGTTCTCATGCAGAGTGAGTAAAGTTAGAAGTGAAAAAAATATAGAATTTGAGTTGCGTACATCTTTAGGCTGAACTTTGTGTAGCTTATAGTTATGTAGAAATTTTACATAAGAATTCCCTGAAATTCCATAACTCAAATTATCAAAATAGTGCAATGTGCTTGTTAAAGAGCTTGTAAGAATTGCTGTTGTTACTTAAGCTCGAGATGACTGGCTCCTTTCTGATTTGATGTTCCACTTTACTGCATCAAATTTTTTTTTCCAAATTGTAAAATGTGGAGCACTGGAGCTCATCTCTTGCATAACACAGGCAATGACAACGATTCTAAGTTAGGGATCTCTATGAGATGAAACTATCTGTGAAGTGAAGGGTCTACATATGCGTTGCCCAAGGACAATGATATGTGAAACCCGTCAGTGACATGTTATAGTATTTTTTAGCTCTACCATGCCATGGGACAATGACAAATGAACCTCAGTCTGCCTTGTGTTTAATTCTAAGTTATTGTAACTTTTAATATCTCAAATGGGGTCCTATCACCCTGTTCTACTCCATTGTGTTTTTTGTTATGAGGTTGACACTTTGATAGTCCTTGTAAAGACAAATGAAACTGACATATAATCAGTTATCCTGGATCAGAATTGGGATTGTTTTGGATATCTTCTCAAAAATGGAATCTAGAATAAGGCCCGTTCTTTTGGACTTATTTTCGTTCGGTTAATTTCGGTTCGGTTAATTTCGGTTCGGTTAATTTCATTTCAGTTCGGTTCGGTTTTTCTCTGCAATTCGGTTTCTCTCAGTTCAGTTCAGTTTCTCTCATTCCAAAAGAACGGGGCCTAAGTCTTGGTATTGGTGAAATGGGGAAGCTATTGAGGCATGTTTAGAGTTAGTCCCTAATATAATTCTGTACTACGGCTCTACGTCTACAACAGAGAACCTCTACCTTACCCAATCTTAGGTTGATGCATTGATGTAATAGTACCGATTAATATGAACCTGAAATTTATGCAGCTTATAGTTACTGGCTCCCAATATAAATATGAATTCCAATTACTTTGATCGCTGACATTTTGCTGACACTCAAACACAGAAAAGCAACAATAAAACTTTCACAGGTTCTTCTTCATTTTCGGACTACAGAGTTTTTTTAAATTGTAACTGGCTGGGATTAATTTGTGGATCCAGTCTTATTATCCAATGCCTCAAATTAGAAGTTGTCAGTACCAGTTTGTATCTTAGGGATTCGTCAAGCTAGTTCCTAGTTAGAATTTATCTCATTACCAACTAGAGGTCAATTCCTGGACCGATGCTCACCCCCTTCCCTGTAATTTATGAAACTGAAATTGAGGTTTAGAACGAGGATATGTTTATCCAAGGATGTTAGAGAATTAACCTACTTGACAAAGAGAAACATATTGTTCAGTGATAGACTTTCTTTGTTAAGTGGGGTGGGACTAACACGTTTGGAGCACATCTGATTTTTTGTTTAAGGCTAGCATTCGAGATTATGGCTGAATTTCAGCTCATGCATGTATTGTGATTGAAATGACTGTTTCCTGTGGCTATTTAGGTGCTATTGTCAATGAACTGGACTTCTCCAATTTCCACATTTGATTATTTATGTGTCGGTGAATTGTAAAATATGAGGTCCAAGAATTTATCTTGCACTATGAAATGATACAAGTAGGTGGAAATATAGTAATTGTAAACATCTATATTTGTATAGTTTACTTGGAGGATTAGGAAAGTAAATGGGGTCTTTTTCCTGGCAACAGGATCATTCTAACAATTGTGGGGACTGGTGAATGTGTCTATGTGTAGAAGGAGGTTGAAAGGGATATAATTGTTTTGAATGGGGAAGGTGATGAAGCACATGCAACTGGCTGTTAAAATGGCAATTTTTAGGGCACTCCTTTTTTCTTTTTAGGATTTTCAGGGCAGTACTTAAGTAGTCAACTTGAAATTTTTCTGTGGGATTATAAGCTGACAGTTCATTGAATGGAAGATGACAGGATTGGAGTCTTTACTTTGTCTTGGTTCCTCTTAGGATTCCAGTTGACTGAATGATTCGAGACTATTCGACTCGAACTCTAGTATTCGTATCAGACATGGGTACGTGCACAAGTATCCATCTCGGCAAATTTATGAACTTTTTTTGTGAGTATGACCCAAGAACACATGTTAGAGTATTGGGATCTAACAGTGATACTTGAGGACTTGAGGTATAATGATGAGTCCGAGTAACTTAGATTATGGCCTACCATAATTCTTCCATTCAGAAATAGTTGAGAATGCTATAATTGGTTCTGTTGTGTTGTATTTAGGTTTTGGGAAACGAATTTCTACAAGCAGTGTGTTAAACTAGGTTTCTCAAGCCTGAACTGCACGTCATCGCAGTTTTCTTCAATCTCTACCTCATTTCTTTTTAGTAATGTTGTTTTAACTGATTGTCCAATGTACTGCTTCTAATCATATTACTCCATCTACAATTATTATTCCTTTTCCTCAAGTGAAGGAATCCAAAACATCTTTCAGTGAAGTCAAATAATATTGAATTGTCCCTTATAGAGACATATGTGAGCTTTTGATTTCTTAAGCATACCTTTGCATAATGATTGTCACAGCTGCTCTTGACTATGTGGGATTTAATTTTATACGTCCGCCCTCTTTTCTTTAATTTTTTAATTAGCTGCTTTTTGGAGCGAATGAACTTGAAGAGAAGTTTTTTAAAGCTAGAATTGTTGACATTAGGAGACCCTGTATTTTAGGGAAGACATGGAGCAAGTGTGCTTAAACAAATTCCTAGTTTATTGCCTGAACGTGCAAGCCGACATTAGTGAATTGACCTTCTCTTCTCTGTAGAATGTTTAAAACCTTATCAGTTTAGGTGGCCTGCACGTTATTCTGCCGTCTGACTTACTGTGAAACTAAGAACAAACTCTATATAAGGGTGATCTTTGGGTGTTGCTTTTATTATATCATATAGTCTCAAGCTATACAATTGCCATGGGAAATTGCTTTCAAGTTATGATGTCTCAAAAAGGGGCATTTAGCTCTAACAGGGAGCAGGAATTCGACGATCTTAAGCAGTATGCAAAGGTTCACCCAATTCCTTTTCTCGCCTCGTTGCCATGGGAAGGCAAGACCGAGATCCTGCTTCACCCCCCAACTCCTCCCATGATGCCGGCTGATGATATTTCCAAACGTAGAACTGTAAAGATTGTGGTAACAAAGAAACAGTTGGAGGCATTGCTGAAGAATGTGAAGGAGCTGGAAGCTGCCGGAAGTGTTGTGCAGTTTGCTGAGAGCTTTTGGGAAAAGGAAAAGAGAATGAGACATAGATGGCAGCCATGTCTCACTACCATTCCGGAGTAGGTTTTTGTGTGCTTTGGTAAGCTACGAAACACGGAAATGGTTGGGACATGAGATTTATTCCGTTTTCAGGAACGCTTCTGTTTCCGAAATCCCAGCCATTTTCATGCTACATAGTTTATGAGCACATTAGGAATACCTTCCGTTTTCGGGAACGCTTCTGTTTCCGATATCCCAGCCATTTTCATGCTACATAGTTTATGAGCACATTAGGAATACCTTTTTGTCTTTTTTTTCTAGTGTTAGATAGATCAGATGCAACCCAATTTTCTCGGACGCCTGTGTTTTTACTTGTGTAGAATCTGTCCGGAAAATGAGAGGTGTTTTTGAGTTTGGATTGTGATAGTTTATGGCCCCATTTTTCCTCCCTTTTGTTACCTCAGTGACTTAGGAAGAGGAGGTACTGTATATCAATTCCTGCGACTAAGCAATTGTCTGTGAAACATAGAATTATACAGGAAACTTACTATATCATGTAATTTATTAGCTCATTTAGCCATTCGCGTTGGAGTATATCATAAGTTAGCTAGTTGAGATGATCAGATGATTATGTTCTTAATGTTCTCTTTTACCCCCTCTGCTTTTTTTTTTATTTGCTACATTGTTGCTGTGCGGTTTTCAAGACGTTTTTTAACCCTTAATATCTCTTATTTCGTTTAAGTAAAAATTATAAAAAATTGATAATAATGAATCTACACATCAAGACGAATCTAACAAGACCACACATGACAATATTTTTACTTTTAAAAAAATCAAAATAATCAACAAAAGTTAGTGGTTCATTTCCCAAA
The DNA here is from genome assembly GCA_947648045.1 of Beta corolliflora. Classification (NCBI taxonomy): domain Eukaryota; kingdom Viridiplantae; phylum Streptophyta; class Magnoliopsida; order Caryophyllales; family Amaranthaceae; genus Beta; species Beta corolliflora. Next base: position 150,317 of record CANSZD010001587.1, read on the forward strand.
ACAACAATGTAGCAAATAAAAAAAGCGGAGTGAGTACTTAAGTAGATTAGGGATCAACATAGAGACAAGTAAAATGTATCTCTGATAATTTTACTTACAGAACAAAATGAAATCAAAATTTACAAAATCACATTGTTGAGTCATGTTTCTCAGCTTCCAACCGATTAACGGCGGTTTTTCTAAGGCTAGCTGTTGTGACTCGTGACACAATAACCTTCTTCACATACACTGAAAAAAATGCGCAGAAAAATCTCCATATCTTAACTTCTTGAGTTCAACGTTCCCAACTTTATTGAATCCTCATTAAGATTTTGTGACCCTGCAGAACCATCAGATATACCACAAGTTAATGACCCAACACTAAAATTGCATAAACGTGACATTGGTTGATGTTATACATTAAACTTTATAAGACATAATAAGCAAAAAAATTACCGTTTAAGGAAACTTCTGCCCCAAATTTTCTTGTTATCACCGTTTGGAGCTGATATTATTGCCTTTTGTCCAGCTGGTGGTTCTTTTTTTGCTTTCCTTGCTTCAACTTCTATGGCTTTGCTCAGAGTGTCAACCTTCTTGATAAGAATCTGCAAGCAATTTTTAGCTGATAAATATATTCGCCTGATAAAGAAAACATAAAAAGTAATATTGAATTGGCAAATTATTACCTTAATCTCTTCATCTTTGGCACTTAAGCCATCATCCTTGGCCTGGCAAGTCTTCCTTAAATTGATCACTTCTTTCTGAAGTCTATCATACAAAAACCCTGAAACTGCATCTTCATTCCCTATATGTTTGCTTTCCATTTCTGTTTGAATTGCAGAATTTTTATTCTTTGACATGTCACCTTTCGCATCAGTATTCGCAATCAACTCCGAGTTTTCCTTCCCACCACGATCTGCACCCATCGCCTTAGACTTAGATCCCCATAAACTTTTCTTGGATATATTCTCTCTTGAAATATGATTCTCCAAACTATTAACTTTCTCCATCCAAGGCTGGTGAAGTGGAGAGCTTCTGCTATTGATCACTGAAGCTCTTGGCTGCGATGAAGATCTCTTCTTAGTTCCACCATTGTTTGTTACAAATCCCAGGATCTGATGAGTAGTATTCGAGGTTTTTGGTGTGCACTCTTTGCTTGAAGCATGCTTCAGGCCTTCTTCTACAATCTTCAGTCTCAGCTTGAATTTTTCCTGAGGTTATAGTTCAGTCAAAACACCTAATGAGATTCCAGGAGGGAAGAGGGAGGGGAGGAAATTAATAATGCAAAGCTACGTTAATTGGATGTGGGTTCTTGGGCTAAACGCCAGTCGCCAGTACATGAATTTGGCCGAGAAAGTACTATTGAAGTGTTCATATCCATTGTTAGTGCATCAAGGATACAATACGGCCATACGGGTATTTGAGGTAAAATGAGGAGTCCGAATGACATATGTGTAAAGACGAGCATTTTTACCTTTAGTTGCGTTTCTGCCTTTGCAGTTCTTTCTGTCACAGCTAGTTTGTCTCTTAACCGCTGCATCTCTGCCTGGAAATTAGTATAATATTGTCATCTTCTTAACTAAAGAATGAACTGCTCCTCGGATTTTATTAGAATTTGTTCAGTAAGAATTTAGTTAAAGTTTTATACCTGCAAGACCCTGCGCTCTTCCAACCATTGCTTCACTCGCATAACCTTATCATTCTCGTCTTTCCATTCATTAGCAACAACCGTTGCCACTCTGTTCGCTGACACTCTGGCTCGTGCAAGCTCCCTCTCTAGAACTCTCTTCTCCTCCTAACATGTATGAAAAAAGATTGAAAGCTTCAAACACAAGTGAGAAATTAGAAGCAATTTTACAGTCAGAGGATTAGATCTTACATTGAGCTCAGAAATTTTGCGTTTGTAGTCTCGAACAACATTAGCAGTAGCTCCACCAGCTAAAACAGCCTCCTCAAGTTCTTGAACAGTCTGGCTTAGTTTTTCAACCTCTACGACTTTCTGACGGTTGGTCTTTTCAAGTATTTTGTTCTCCTCCTGGCAGATTTCGATCTGTCTCCTTAACTCAATGTTTTGGTTTTGTATATCCTCAACTATCAAAGCTCTTTCGAGGGCACTCCTCAAGATTTTCTCTGTCTCGAGTAGAGCTGTTTCTTTTGACTTTGTAAGACGCTCCATAGCTTTCTTATCATCTAGTAAAAATGCAATCTAAAAAAAGAAAAAAAGAGAACATGAAGAATAAGTGAAAGAATGTAAATCAGATTCTTTTATACTATAACTTTAAATACAACATTACCTCATTTTTGTACATCTTGATCTCGGCTTCAAGTGGAGCAATGATTGAATCAATTGGTAAAAAGTCATCATCTTTTTGGTCTGTGTGTAGCCTCCTAAGGGCTGCTTCAGCAGCAAACTGTGCAGCCAAAGCATCCTTCTTCTCTTCTGCTAATTTCTTCATCTCTAGATTCTGTGTTTCATCAGTTCTTTAATCTTAATATTTGGTTCCTTGAACTTGTATGAAAGTGAAAAACTAGAGCTGATCATGGGAAGAAAAACCCGTTCGTCCCGTTAGTAAAGCGGGCTTCGACAACATTTTAAAAAAAAAAAATTGATGGGAGGGCCAAGCCCGGCCCGCTAACATTAAAGGGTGGACTAAGGCAAGCCAAAATTATAAACGGGCTAGCCCGCCCAACCCGTTGAAGTTTTTTTTTTTTTTGGCAATTTTTTTCCCCAGAGAAAGTTAAATAAATAGGGCCTAATTATTAAATAGGCCCAGCCCGTTATCATATGTCTAGAATGAAGAATCAGAATAGTCTAGAGTTTATGGCGTTTGAGTCTTTGAGATTAAACGAATTTTCCTCTCAAATCTCACGCAGCCTCCTATACTCTCCTTAGTAGTTAGTAGCCTCCATCACTGACTCCATCAGTCCATCCATCTTCTCCTCAATCCTCATCTCATCTCTACTCTTAAAAAAAGAAGTCAACTAATTGATTGAAGAAGCCACCAAAGATTTCCCTGCACAAAGATTTGTACTATGCCTTTTCTTTTTCTTTAGTTGTTCAATATTTGCTTTTTAGGGTTTAAATTGCACAAGGTTTCAATTGCTTTTTAGGAGTATATACTGTATCTACTATTAATGTATTGTTTTTTCATGCGTTTCTAATCGACTGTTGGTTTCTAATAGACAAGATGAAGAAAATCAATTGCAAGAGATAAATTGGAGTAAAATAGAGTTGTCTACCTTTTAATTAATTATTGTTTGCTACTGTCATTTTGGTTTAATGACTTAAGTATTGTGGGTTCTCAAATTTGTAAGTGATTAAGTATGTGTAGTTTGTAATTTGTAAGGTAACTTTGATAATTGATCATGATGTAATCTCGGCCTGTGTCCGGCCCAAGCCCGCAAATGATCAGCTCTATATGAAACCTTAATAAACAATTGAAAGGAAGCATACCTTCTGTTGCAGGACATTCTCTGTGACTCTCAGTTTCTCGTCTAACCTATCGCATGTAGTTTTGAGCTGCACGAGTGGGGAAGAAAACAGAAGGAAATTCACGATACATATACATATACAGGCTTAAGTGAAGATCATGGGGTAAAAAAAAATTGTAAGTACCTCATCTATAGCCTTTTCCTGCAGCACTGGAGTTACTCGCGAAGCCTTGATCTCATTATGTGCATCACCTAGCTCATTATCTTTCTCTAAAGCCATGATTAAAACCCAAAATAATTTGTTGGAACTCAGACATAGCTGACTAAACACATTGTTTGATGAAGTATAAAATAGTAGCTTCTTATATATTATGTCAAAAGCTATAGTTTGTTAATCAGTGATTGACAACTTGATCTGTTGTGTTGTTTCATTCGCCATGCATGTTTAAACAGCGATTTCTGAGTTACTTAGATGCCAACCTCCTAACAGAATTTTTATACTGCTATGGTGCATCAAAGACCGTTGTAGGGTACATTCTTAACATAATTAACGTTAGTTACAGATGATTAAATTCTTGGAAGAAGTTGGGACTTTGATTTTCAGGTGTTTAATCAGAATCAGTTTGTTAGGGATCCTGGTAGTGACTAATATCTGAAAGCAGGAGGGCAGAAAAGATGCACTCCACCTAATGTTGATTAAGTAGACTTCATTTCATCTTCGTAGATCTGCAGCAGAAGATAGCTACTTTTTTAAATGAGCAAACCACTTTTCATTTCTCCTTTTATTTTTGTATCAAATTGCTGTTGTACCCTATGCTAGTGAGACAAGTGTTGGACACGGATAATTGTCCGACTAACTTATTTCATGAAAACTTTTCATGATTTTTGCCCAAAAATGAAGTGTTATAGTGCCCTTAGCCCTTGTGTTAAAGTGTCGGTATTGACATGGATAGTTGAGGTATATAAAAATGCTTTATACGCACGCTTATGCGTGTGAAATTATTATCAAAGTTAAATTAAATATCATCCCATGGCTGATAATTTGGATTATCATCCATTTTATTACTGCCAAAATAAATAAATTACATATATAAGCATATGGCATTAATTTGTCAAAAAAAAAATTAATGAAATTTCAGCAACACATACATGCTCAATCTTTTTGTTAATGTATCTAACCATCTACGACATTTACTCAGCATATCAAAAGAATTATTGTCGGCATGATCACTATCATTCTGAGAACTAACAAAATAATTCCAATAATATATTTCTTCCTTTTCGGAAGTTTTATGTTTTTGAAGCAAAAATCTCATCTTATTGTGTTTTTTTTGTCACCCAAATTTATAAAATCAAAATATAAATGAATGAATTGAAGCACATATGTTCAAGATCACCTACTTAAGCATGAATCAAGAAATATACATGTGATAAAACAGAATTAAAAGATCGATACTTTTACAGGTAACAATTAGCAAATTTAAGAAGTCATAATTTAGAGGGAGAAGTTATGAGGTAAATAAAGAGATAGTACTAAAATTTAAGGAAGTGCATGTAATATGAATATGGATAAAGATGATGAAGATATTGGGGATCACCTGGATTATCATAAATCAAATATCTTCAGTGCATTGATGGAGGAAGAGAGAGAAAACAGAGATGAGGAAGGAGATCACTCATGAAAGGCAGTTAGAAATATTGCCATATTGGGAGAAGATAATGGTAGGGAGAAGATAAATAACTCAGAAGCAGTTGAAATGGAAGCATGAGAATGATAGTGGAAGTGGGAGTTAGAGATGGATTAGAAAGAAGAAGAACTGCCGTTTTTTATTTTTTTATTTGTTAAATTGTTGTTCAGTTAAGGTTATATTTTTTGTTTTTCTTTTTTTTTTTAATTTATTTTTTGAAATAAGCTGTTAGTTTTGTTAGATTATTTTTTATTTTTTTCTCTTGATTTTTGCAGAAAAAAAAATTGTGACGGTTTTTTTGTTCTGTTTTTTTTTTATCTTTTTTATTTTTTTAATTAATTAGGTAGTTATACCTTTTTTTATTTTATTTTTTCTATTTTTTTGTTATAGCTGTAATTTGTTTAATGTAGTGAGGGTAAAATAGAGATTTTTATTTTTGGTGTCCCCTATAGTTGCCTTATAGAATAGAGATGAAGAGTAGTCCGAATAAAAGAGCTTGTATCAAAGATTTTAGCGCCGCATGCACCCAATGCCAAATGAAGTACCAAGTAGAAGTAGGTTGGTTAGATGATATATCAGATCATAAATCGAGGGTTACATGAAAAGGGTAGGGCTGCTCAGCTGTTCACCATTCGTAGTCTTGTTGGAGATCAAAGCAATAAATACCAAAAATAATAAAATATGTCAATTGCTACAAAAGTTCTAGATATGTCCTTGTTTCCATGTTTCTCATATGGGTTGGGCAACTAGGGATGTAATTGATGCGAGTCGAGTTCGAGTTTGGCCTAGCTCGACTCGACTTGTTAGTATTTCGAGTCGAGCTCACTCGAGTCAAGTTTTGACCGAGTCGAGTTTTGATTGAGTAGATCTCGAGTAGCTTGCAAGTGTCTCGACTTAAAAGCAACCATAAGGTAGAAAATATGTCAATATTAGGTATTTTGATATAAATAATTGGGTATTTGATCTGAGTTTCTCACGAGTTTTCGAGTCGAGCATCGAGTTGGTCAGCTCGACTCGCCAACATCTCGAGTCGAGTTCGAGTTCGATTCGAGCTCACTCGAGTTGAGATTTGGCCGAATTTTGACCAAGTCGATCTCGAGTAGCTCGCGAGTTGTCTCGTCTCATTTACACCCCTATGTGCAACAACTTCCCGTTAACAACAATTCGAGTGCTTTGTTAAGAAAAGCGCGGCAAGGGGTAACCTACGGGCTCTCCCGGTAATTTCATCTAAACTATAAAAAGGGGATGCTTATAGTATCACATGGACCTAGACCTTGAAATGGTCAACATGGTCCTCGGCTTGGACGGTCCAGACACAATATATTGGCTCGCTCCTAATCACATACTTGAAACTTCTCCTGTTTTGTACTCCATCCGTCCCACAATATAGTGCTTGTTTATCTCTCTTGATAAACTTTAAAATCTTTGACCAAATATTCTCATTAATATATACAAAAAAACATACTCATGTAGGATCTTGTTAGATTCAGCTCAATGTGTACTTTCATAATATCAACTTTTTATATTTTTTATTAATACGGAATTGAAGATATTGAAGGTCAAAGGTATATCTTGAAGACCGTATGAAAAGAAAATAATCACTATATTATGGGACGAAGGGAGTAATATATTCTTGTTTGGAATGTTTTGAACACTTGTAGTATTTCATTTTTTTGGTAAATTTTTATATAAAGAAAGCCTTAATTTCTTATTTAAGTACGTGAGTTATGCTTCATTCATTATTCTCCTTCCTGGTTCATGAGTCGCTGACAAATATTGCAAGTATTAAGAAATAGAAGAAGTATGTAATTTTAGTTTGCTCAAAAAGGTGTTTTAGGTCTTAGTCTCTGATTAAGAAGGGAAAATAAGTAGGAAAGGATAGGAATCATTGGTTTTGATAAATTTCATTGGATCTAACACAAAACCACATCGGATGAGAGTTTGATCACGTATAAGCTTGATAAGGATTAATTGTAAAATCAATTAGTTATAGGAGTAGCTCATCAAGCTTATATGTTAGTCATCCTCAATCTCTTATTTCAATATGAGACAAGCTCACATGTTACTTAACATCTCAAAAGGTTCTTCAAAAACTGATATTGAGCAATGGGCAGAGTGTAGGAATGATGCAATTATTGTAGATAGTTTTAATAGAGAAAGAAGACTTAGACAATTTTGTAATGGTGTTTAAAAGAGAGGAAAGGGGTGACGTCCAGAACAAGTGACATTAATAGAATGCTAAATTATCCACTAAATAGACTTGGTTGCTATGAATCATGTCATATCTGAAATGGGTCATACTATTTTGTTATACAACTAAGGATGCGTTCTCTTCACCTTAATAAATTAAGTTTCAGGTCCAATCAGTTCAGTTCAGTTCAGTTAAGTTCAGTTCAGTTCAGTTCAGATAAGTTCCAATCAAGTCCAATCAGGGCAATAAGTTCCAATCAGGCCCAATAAGTTTCAATCAGGTGCAATAAGTTCCAATCAGGTCCAATCAGGTCTAATCAGGTCCAATAAGTTCCAATAAGGTCCAAATAGTCAATGATCAATAAATTTGAATTAGAATATTAATTAAAGTACCATTATGATTATTATATAAAATTATATTTGTAATGTCTATTATTTTATTATTCATATTACGATTAACTGATATGTTATTATTAAAAAATTTAATTAAAGTACCGCTATGATTATATAGTATTATATTTGCATTATTATCTATTATTTTATTACTCATATTACTATTGGCTGATTATGTTATTATTAAAAAATATTATAATCATGGTCAAATAAGGTTAACAATAATTTTCTTCATAATTATATAATTTTACAATTTGTCTTTAAATAACTAGATATAACATGTTTTCGTTACTAATAACAATGAAAGATATAAATGTTATTAATTGATTTCCTACTAGTGCTTTATGAAATCAAAGCAACACTATTAGATATATTAGTGGTGAAAGTTGTGTATAGGCAAGCATATAAATAGTATTTTTTTTGTTAAAATGTTAATCATAAGAGATAACTAATAATTACTATTTTTTTGAAGGATAAATTTTAATGATTATTATGTTATAATAAATTTTGAGGGATAGTATTTATGTTAGGGGTAATATTTATGTTATTACTCATCAAATTTTTTGTTAAATAAGGTCAAATAAGTTCCAATCAGGTTCAATAAGGTCTAATAAGTTCCAATCAGGTCTAATAAGTTCCAATCAGGTCAATAAGTTTCAATCAGGTCCAATAAGTTCCAATCAGGTTCAATCAGGTCTAATAAGTTGAATCGGGTCAATAAGGTCCAATAAGTTCGGTTCGAGTCCAATAAGTTCGGTTCCGGATAAGTTCAGTTCAGTTCAGGGTTATTCAGGTGAAGAGAACGCACCCTAAATGCATTAATCTTGGTATGATTTTTATTTGATATTATCATCTCCAACCCCACACCCAACCACCAACACAACCCTCTGTTTTCGTAAACATATTTTCTTTGGCACTAAATTAAAATCTCTTCTTATGGTTTATGATTGCTAAGGTGTAAAGTTATGTATATTACAACTAAACTATTTTTCACATGAATTCATATGACTTTTTTCCAAATAGTTAGCATTCAAAAAATTATTTCAAGTCTCATAGAACACTGCTAAAAAGTATATATACCAACTAAAGTAGCTAGCATCGACGTAATATCTATTGTGTTGTCAGTAAATATCTATGCTATTATATGTTGAACTCATGGCATGGAACTAGAAGCACACCAAAGTTGCACAAAAAGGTAGATGACAAACGTATATATGTGCATATGAAAAGCAACAAACCTTTAAGCTGATTTTGCAATCGATTAAGCTCCAACACATAAGGGTCCGGTTGAGGCTGAGAAATGAAGTTCATCTCTTCTGTTATGTTTTCCATTATACATACACTAATAAATTTGGTATTGGTTTTCAATTTTCCTGTAATCTGGTGAAATTTGTACTGTGGATGAGTGCAAAAAAGGGGCTTAATATAGTTGATGATAAATGGGGGTAGGGGAAGTCCATGCTTTTAAGGAATTATTAGCGCTTAAGACTTGTAAGAAATGTGAGAGGGAAGAATTGGCCAAAATCCTTTTCTTTCCCCTTCAAATTTCATTTTCCTTTCATAATCCACCCTTAATCATCTCATAAGTCCGTCAAACCCGCCTAGACTCCTCCTCCTTTGAGAGTAACCGTTACTACCTAATTAATCATATCAATTTCTCATTCCTTGATCATTTTGACAATTAATAACCTCTCTCAACCCAAACAACCCCCCAAAGATAATAGAATACTTCAAAAGAAAAAATAAAGCCATATGCGACTATTAGTTTAATTTTTGAGATAAAATAAATCGTAATAGTAACTCGGTTTTATTTGGATATATTGTGTGGTCTTTAAAAGCATAATGAAATTGCTAGTGTGCTTTTTTCCGATGAACTTTTTTATTAAGTTTTGAGGATTTGGTATGAGTACTATATGTTGTCGTTTGATTTACGTGTGAAGTCAAAATTCCCATGAAATTGTAATTCATAGGAAATAAATTACTTAATTAAATTCATGGGAATTAAAGTTCACTGTCTTGTGGGAGAAAGATCGGAACGTGACTCTACTCTCCACTTATATCAACCGTAGGTTTATTTATTATATTTTTATTTTTGGTTTTGGTTTTGACTAAAGTATTGAAATCTTTGTAAACATGGTATTAGATGATGATTGATCTTTGTGGAACATAAGCATCAATCTAGTAGGAATGTTATTTCTTCTTCATCACCACTCATTAATCTATTAGAGAGATTGATACGACTTAGAGATTTAATTATACTTCCTCTTATAGTACACTATGGTTTTGCTTTACTCCATTTCAATAAAATTAAATAATCATTAAAATAAACATGAAAATTGAAGGTGATAGAATAATCTAGATGGTGTTATTCTTGATATTGAAGATTTTAACTTTTTAAGAATCCAAAAGGTAGTTAGGTTGGAATTTTCTTTTGTTCCTAGATGACCTTAACAATAGTTAAAGTAAGTAATTATATTTTCTCGAAAAATGTTTAGGACAATTGCTATAATTTACTTGGTGGAACCAATCAAAATTGAGGGCAGGGGATTCAAATTTGGAACATAAAGTATCTCAATAAATTAAGATATACTTCCCCCATTTTTTAGTACTCGTGACGTTGAAATGTGCACAAGGACCAAAGATAGGAAAAAGATCGATGGAGACAAATAAAAGAGAACTCCATAAGCTAAGCGAGAGAAAAAGTGAATATATTGTCAAAAATGTCAAAGTTGAAAGTAATATAGAAACCTAAAGTTAAAAAAACATTGGAAGTATAAAAAAACGAAGGAATTAGAGCTCAATTTGCTTTGTAATTATGACGAGGTTGATGACTATGCTACAAATTAGGTTGGTGATTATAAGACTTCTAACAACTAATTGTAACATTCTCTGTATTCCCCTCGTGCCACCTGACAATCATATGATAATAATAGTCCATTGCGTTAGCGCTAAACCATCCTTAAACCATGCTTTGCTATCCACTCGAAAATTTGTATAACCATTAAAATGAACTTATTTTGAGGAATAATTATGAAGCCTAATGACTGTTACTTGATAGATTTTGTACTGAAGTGGCTTAAAAGTCAAAACCAAATTCGGATGAAATTAAGATTCCTTTCATCTTTGCTTAAAAGTATACAATATAAATGATGATGTATTTTGATTAAAATTACATTGAAGATAAGTACCAAGTACTTAGCTAAGGCCACTTGGCAGAGCAAAGCACAAACAAAAGTTTCCATCTTACCAACATTTATTTTTGTAGTGGCCCAAAAATTAAGTCATCAAATAATTTGCAAAACGTTTTGAGTGATTGAGAGTCAAAATTGGGCTTTGATAAAGAGATTGGGCTTATTCATGTGACCAAGATTCGAAAGAGACTTCTTCTATGGGGGATGTCAAGCTAGTCTCTCTCTGCCTCATTTAGTGGTTTGTATTAGGTAAAACTCTTGTCATACTGAAGATTAGCAAAGGGGCCTTAATGATATTCTTGTGTGTTTCATACTTGCATTACATCATCATATGAAATTATATGAAAATACTAACTAGCTTTGTCTCAGGTTGAAGTAGTGAAGTAGTGGTATCGACTTCCTATCTCGTATCACAGGTCGCGGGAATCAAACGCTCATGGGACTCATTTGAGGAATTCTCTTATCCTCACTTAAATGAGTCCCTTCATCTTACCTTAAAAAAAATAACTAGCTTTGTAAATTTTTGTGGATATAATGTGAATTATATAACTCTTCATCGTATTTATTGATCTTTTATACACTCTTAATGGGAGGGGATATAAAGATAAAACTATTCAAGCTAGTTGAAGGTCAAATCGATGATTATTATCTATGTACCTATTTGAAGAGAATCCCGATTTTTTTTCTTTTCCGAACGACGGGTGATAAGCTTCAGTGGTGTTGGCGTCACCTCCGTCCTGGAGATCACGGGATCGAGTCTTCACTTCCGAGGAGGGATTAAATTTCCCCCTTCCCTGAAAGGACTTCATATATATATATATATATATATATATATATATATATATATATATATATATATATATATATATATATATTTGAAGAGATGGGTTGCTTAGTAGGAACCAATCCGGATATCCAAGTGGATCCTCGTTTTCCTTGCCGAGGATAGTACTTACTCGGGATTCCAAAAGAGTGATAAAAAGCCAAAATCAAGGAACTATATTCGTATAATCCACTATTACATCATGCTTGTATAAAATGAAATAAATGAAGAAAAACTTCTTTATTGGAAAATTTTATCATATAACTTCGATGTATATGAATATATGATACAACCTTGTTTCAGTTTAATTTAATTAAAGAGTAAAATAATTTCAAAAGCGGGTCAAATATAAAGCAAAAGTATATATTTTTTAATAAATGATTTTCTTTTTCATTCTTATTCTAATAAATCGGAATATGAAATGAAAAGGACACTGTATAAAATGGGTAGGAGGAGTTGGTTTTCTGGACTTCAAATCCATAGACACAATAATCATTAATCTGAACTCTGAACCCACATAATATATACTTCGTCCGTTCTAAAATAGTGAAACACTCCTTTTTTTTATGCGAGGGCTTTTTGAGAGAAGTATTTCACTTATTTCAGAACGGAGGAAGTAAAAGAATATATCAATTCTATCAATCCTATGCTAATCATATTGTTTCTTTTGGCTAGGCATTGGCCATTGGTAATTTGGTATGATGTAAGAAAAATTTTGTGCTACCTAACGCAAACATAAACTAGTGTTGGAAAATAAAGAATTGCAAAACATAAAAAGAACAAGTTTAATACTACTCAAACTCTTGCTTTATTCAAGACTTGCGTACAAAATAGAAGTAAAAATAAGCAAAACACTAACAACCTGACACTAGAAAATAGGAGCATTAACCCGTGATCTAGATATGATGACCCACTAACATATTAATATCCTAAAGACTTCACTAAATAAATGAACTCCTAATAATATGCCACTAACGGCTCAACTGAACAAATTATCCTAAGCTGCTAACTAAATACATCACATTTTCCTAGACTATAGAACTAATTTTGAATAGTAGACTCAACAACTAGTTCATCCCATGAAGGGATGATGCAAAATGTAGCTCAAGAAGATGAAAAAGAATCTAGACGTTTGGCAGAGCACACAAAAGGAGAAGAATAATGGCCTATCTTTAACTTGATAATTATTAATTACAACATGATCTTAGAAATATAACTTGCACAATGTGGAAATCAGATAAAAACTTCTGTCTCAGAGTAATTGAGTTGAAGATGCTAATTTTTTTCAGAAATTATGCAAGTGTGAATAAAATCTAGAATTCTCTAAGAAAAATGGTAGTAAGCTTGTAAAGATGTTGGACCTGTTGTCATACCCTGCAGATTAGACCGTGTTAATAATGTCAGCTGTTGTCAGTGTTCCTGATTTATCGACGTCTAAATTCTTGAAGCAGTCCATTAAAAGAGTGACATCCTCACTGGTAATCTTCTCCATCTCTTTTAGCTTCAGTATAACAAACTCTGCAACACTGTGGTAAATACATTCAGTAAAATATAAAGATCAATATCAACCAAACAATTCTTTGATCAACTTTGCTCTTTCTTAATAAGTGCAATACTTGATTTTTCAGTCTGTAATACTCACTTTATACTTTATTATTGTAAACGACACTTTAGGAGTTGCAGAGGGAGGAGGTCGTCTCCCGGATATTCTTTTTTCCTTACTTCTCTTAATATATAATCTCTAATACACACCTTATTTTGATCATTTTGATATCTCGAAACTAATCAAATTTTGCCAGAGCTTTTATTCTAACATGACAAATTTTCTTTTGTTACATTGGTCAAAACAAATACGAATAGAGGTTATGAACTTCCACGACCAAGAGACAAGTGTTGCACTTACTCTATTTTTATATATGGGTGAAGCATATTGATTTTGAACATCATGAATATACTTCAAGTGAAGAAAATAACTTGATCTTAGGGAGTTGACTAGGGGTGTAAGCGGACTGCGAAAAGTCCAGAGTCCAATCCAGTCCAGTCCAAACTTATCGGACTGGACTGGACTCGAAATTTTTCGGACTGGACTCGGACTCAAATTTTCAAGTCCAAATATTTTTGAGTTGGATTTGGACTCACCCTTTGGAGTCCAATAAGTCGGTCCAGGTCAAAAATATTTTTATATATAATATATATTTAATATATATATATAAAAAAATTGATACTATTTTTAAAATTTTGGAGTTTTCGACCTTCCCTCTCTAAATATTTCAACTGGCGCTAGAAAATTTCACTTGGCCCCAAACAATTTCAATTGGCCCCAGATAATTTCACTTGGCTCCATTTGTTAAATAAGTAATTGATACTAGCAGTACTACTGCAGTAGGCTAGTAGCCGACTTATTCTATCTTACTTCACTCCTCACTGCTCACTACTCACTTCTCACTTCCTCTCACTCCTTCATTTTGTTTCTACCTTGCTGTCTCGACTCTCGCATTCTCTATTTCTATCTCAGATTATATTCTCAGTCTCTCTGCTTCCTCTCAACTTAGATCAAGGTAGGCATTTAATTCAACTTTTTATTCAAGCTTTCAATCTAATTTATGGACATTGATAATTGAATCAGATGTCAAATGCTTAAGCATCTCAAAAAAGTTGTGAATCATTGAATCTAAATCGGGGAAAAAAATATAACAATCGGATTTGGACTAGACCGGATTCGACTCAGAAAAATTATCGGATTTGGACTTGGTGGACTCAAAAATATTTGGATCGGACTTGGACTCAATTTCTCGAGTCCAAAAAACTTTGGACTGGATTTGGATTTGGCAAAGTCCAATCCAGTCCAATCCAGTCCAATCCACTTACACCCCTAGAGTTGACAGTTCTAGAGTTTATGAACTCACCTCACAACATTGTCATTATCAAGATCAGCTGCTTCAATGTCAGCAAAAGTAAGCTTTCTACCAAGAACCCGTTTCAACAAATATCTTTGCCTCCTCTCTGAATAAAGTTCAGTTAAGCAATAAAAGAACTGAGCTAAACAAATGGTGCTGCTCAATATCCAAAACACACCAAACATCCGACCCTTTGCTGTAACAAAACTCTCATCTCCATAACCAAGTGTAGTAATTGTAGCACAAACACAATAGAAGGCATCTATCATACTCATACCTTCATGCAATTTCAAGAACAACGTTCCGGAACTCATAAGCAACACTAGAAAGAACAACACCATCAAAAACTTGTATTTAGTTTTGTTAGTTTCCACCTCTTTAAGTATCTCAGCAGGGGTGACCTTGTCGCGGAGATGAAAAACTCGTGCCACAAGATTTTCATTCTTTTCAACAATGTTGTCAACCGCGTTGCTAAGAACCATAACGACCATGGCTTCCCCAGTGAAGACAAACAAGCACGAAAGTAGCTTCGCGAGAGTGGTGGCAGGTACAAGATCTCCATATCCAACTGTGCTCATTGTGACAACACAGAAATACAGGGCATCCACTATTTCATTTGTTTTCTTGCCCTCAAGCTCACCTCTAACTAATACAAAGCAAATTGTTCCAACACCAAGGTACAAGGCCAACGCCACGAACACGCGTAAAAGTACTGGTTTTGACTGATCATTACTACTAATAGGGCGTCCAGGTCCAAGCAATGGGGTTTTGGCATTCTCAGGGTTAGCTGCCATTAGATAGATAATCAGACTTCAGAACAATGACATTTAGGTAGCCTGTACTGTGCGATAATTATGTTGGTTAATAAAGAGTTACATAACATAAAAGAGAATAACAAGTCATATACTTCTCAAACTCTTACTTCATTCAAGATTTGCGTTCAAAACAAAATAAGCAAAACACTAACAACCTGACACTAGAAAATAGGAGCGTTAGCCCATTATCTAGATATGATGACCCACTAACATATTAATATCCCAAAGACTCTGCTAGATAAACCAACTCCTAATATTATGCCATTAACGGTTCAACTGAACAAATCATCCTAAGCTACTAACCGAATGCATCATATTTTCCTAAACTATAGAACTAATTTTGAGTAGGAGACTCAACACTCCCCTTATTCAAATTCAAAATTCTCGTACACCTAACTGCTGAACTTCATATTGACTTCAAACAAACATTACTAACTCAAACACACCTAGGGCCAGTTCAATTGTCCATGAGGCCCTGTGCAATTAAGATTATATTGGGCCCTTTATTAATAAATTAAAAGTACAAATATGTTTCAGTAGTATAAAATATAAAAATATTCAAAAATTTAGGGGCGGTTTAGTTACCAAACAAGCCATGTACAATGATAAAATAATATTAGTCCGTTTCCTTAATACATTAAAAGTACAAATATATTCCATATTTAAATTTTGGATTATAAAAAAATATATATATTTACACATTAACATCGTTGTATGAAATCAAGGGCACCCTTCCAATACGTTGTCTTTTATTTTAATGTTGGTCTCCATTGACTTTAATTTATTTGCATCTAGACAAGAGTATATATTTTGTATTAGTTGGCTACTGAATAGCCATGTGTTACAATCTTATCTTATAATATATATTATAAAAGTTAATAAACTCATGGTTTTACCATTATCCTTAATATAATGGTTTTACATGGTGCAGTGTGTAAGTTGGGCTTGTTTAAATCTTATAGGAGTTATATTCGGCGTATGACTTAGTTTGTTATTAGTATAAATAAGAGGTGTCTTTTAAATATTCAAGGGTTAAAATGGTAAAACATATTCTTTTGAAATATTTGAGAAGTGACATCAATCTTTCATTCAGGAGTGTATTAAAATTATTGATGGATTAATTAAATTAGGAGATGTTTAAGGGGACTAAAACCGTAATTTCATGATCAAGAGTGATATTTGGACTAGTTTACTATCCGGTTACATATCTATCATATTTCTCCAATAAAAACGGTGCATATATGATATATGAGTCCAACACTAATAATGAAAAATATTTTATACAATGAGTCAATATCTATTAATATAAAAATAGTATATGGGCCCTAAATTTTTGGTGGCCCTGTGCGGTTGCCTATGTCGCACTTGTTCAGCGTCACCCCTGTTAACATGCCATATTGCAATGGCCACATAATACTACTGTTTTGCAACACTTGACTCGGACTTAACTAGTACTACCAATACACTCGACCACACTTTTAATCTCGATACGAGAACATTTGAGATGCTCAAGCACCATGGATATATACTGCTGCAATTTAGAAGAGCTTACTCTCTTCTTCTTTAACCTTTTGAGCAAAATAGGTTTGCTCCTTATGTTGTTCATCTTGCTGCTTATCCCAACACCTAGCCTCAACATGACCATATACCTCAGTAATAGCATTCAATGCTACTCTTTGACTGACGTTGATGTACACCTTGACCACGTCCTCTTACATAATCACGACCATGGAAACGACCTCTACCTTGAGTACAATCTCCACCATTTTCATCCGACTTCACCTCACTAAAGAACTTTTCTTGCACTCGAGAAGCCTTTTCTTCCTTTTTTTCGTAGGACCTTGAAATCCTATCTTCATGGGCTAAACGAGAACCCATTAACTCATCAAAACTATAAGAGGACATGTCGTTTGACTTCTCAATAGCAGCTACAACATGGTTGTAATTTTTAGTAAGAGTACTCCATGTCTTATTTGACTCTTTTCTTATTATATGCATGACCATGCACGTAACCTGTTCTTTTAAATTTAATGCATGTACATAGTAGTTTTGTGATCAGATGCATTACATGCATATACATATAAATTTAGAGATTGTAAAAGTTAACTAACAATCGATCTCTTTGGGAATATACCTTGTATTAACCGGCATTTGGATGGTGGAGATCTAGATTATATTGGAGAATCCAAGTATCGAGAGCGTTGATTTCTTTTTCCTCTGAGAAACAAATACCGTGTATTGATTTGATTTTATTAATTTATTTCCCCCATTGCGAAACTATTTTGGAATTAGTTAATTAGTCGATTGATTGAGATCAGTTGGAGAAGAGAGTGTTTCTTTCTCTCTTTTTTTTTGTGCAGAGAAGAGAGTGTTTCTTAGAGAGGGGATAGAATGATTAATAATGAAAACTTTTGGTAATAATAATGAGAAATTAATGCGAATTTTGAGAAAGATTGAAAAATGCAAGGTTGCAATTTTTTAACATAAGTGCTATATAATATAGAAATTATTAAAAAGATAAAGATTGTGAGGGGCTCTTCTAGTTTCCAAAGAAGAATTAGTAATGTATATATAATAGAGAAAAAGTAACAAAGTGTAAATGCTTTTCCCCAAAGAACATAGTAAAGTGTGCTCTATACTTGATGAAACATAAACATTTACCTAGATAAAATTTAGCTAATAACTTCATTCATTTTATAATTATTCTAGTGACTCCAAATGAAATGATTTAATCTTATTTGATTGTATTGTGTTTTTCCTTAATACCTATTGTAGATGTCGTTGGCCTTCAATTAATGAAGTTTCTCATTTCAAAAAAAAAAAACTTGATGAAACAAGTAAGGATGTACCTCCGTTTCTTTCTAACCCACTTTGTACTTTAACACTATTTATATATACTTCACTTGGACCATCGTTTGTGTTTTTATATAAAGAGATATATAATCATGTGGTATCTTGTTATATTCGTCTCGACATATATATATTCCAAATATCAACTTTTTACAATATTTATTTGTACATAATTAAAGATGTTAATGGTAAAAATTCTATGTTAGTAATCGTGCAAGTTAAACTGTGTAGATAAAAGAGAAACAGAGGTAACACTACTTATGTCAAATCTTACCAATGTATTACTAATTTCTATGCTATATACTAGTTTTTGGATCTTGTTATTATTTTTATGGATTGTTGGAATCTAATTTCTAAATATAGGCCCAAGTCCAATTTAGTTAATCTAGCATCCTTTGTCATGCAATCAAACCCAAGAAAACTTATATGTGGAAGTGGGCTCAAATAAGATAGGCACAAGCCCTCTTATACCTACCTTCTTACTATAAATAGTCCACTTGGCAATAAGATAGAGGCAACTTTAACTAACTAAACAAAATCATACATTTGACAATTCTCTCCATCTTTTGCTTATTTTGCTCACACGTATAACTTAAGCATATATCGAATAAGGTTTTCCCATAAACCTCCGAATTAATCTTCTTGTTTTGCAGGTGATCAGTCATTAGGAGATTCGCACAAGCAATTATCAACATACATGAGATTAGACAAGGCCCACTTGTTAATCACACTTCGTAATCAACACACATTAGATTAAATTAACCTTTGGCTCATCTACTTAATATAAGTCAATTTTTAGATTAACTTAGACTAATTTAGGGCGTTCGTTTTCATGATTGACCTGATGAACAACTAATTTTTTCCCCTTTTTTATCATCCTTGCCCTTGACACTACGACCAATACCCAGCACCACCACCCAGCACTACCACCTCTTTCTCCCTCCTTTGCACACAAGCCATCAGTCCATCATCACTTCTTTCTAAGGTTGGTTATATTGGTTTTTTAAGGACAAGCAAGTGATTAAAAAATAATCTTCCGATTTTTTATACAATTTTTTATTTTTGGGCTTATAAGGTTGTCACAATTCTTTTTAAAAAAAATTGAAGAATGGAGCAAAACTAAAAAGGAAAATGAAGTTTCCTTAGGAATGAAGTTTGTGTATACCCCATATTGACTATCATGAGGTCTTTTTCTGGTAGTTGGTACAGTCATAGGTTTTTTTTCCCCAGTTCATTCTTTACATGAATTTATTTTTCCATAAATTGTTGAAAACAAAAAGAAGTTTATCAAAATTCATGATCTAATAAATCAATTAACTCAAAAAATTTCAGTTTTCGAATGTTCAATTGACTTATTAATTTTATAATGTACTATATATTTCTTTGACGAATAAGCTAGTAGTCTTTGGCGTTTTCTCAGATTTTTTTGTAGTTCTCTCTAAGATGAATAGTTTTTTTTGTGGAAATCCAAATGGAAAGTAAGTCTTCGTATCTTATTGGTAAAACAAAATACTTGAAATTCAACAAAGCTTATGTTTTCTTCATCCGAAATAACGAATATGAATGAATTTTTTTTCCCATAAATTCTTAACCTTCCTTACCTTTTTTATTTTTACAAAATATGGAGTTCTACCGTACCGATCAGTTAGCTATCTTAATCTAGTATACAAGATGCCGTCACAATACCTTATTGATTCATTTTATCAAAGAAACTTAATAAAGAAAATTAAGTCGATTAAATTCTGGATGTAATTACTAGGTCATCGAATTAATATCATGCATGTATTGGACTTGAATGTATGACAAGACGTGTGAGTATTTATTTATCTACCAAATACATAGAAAATCCATAAGACAAATGTATCATAAACGCTTTTTAAATTGTGGATACATATGTATTCTTAAAATACTAAAACGACTCCTGTTATTAGTATCAAACTAACAATTCATGCAAGCTAAATCTTCTGATCGATGATTGGGCCAAAGAAATAAATATAATGTCTTATAGTTAAGTACTTAAAATATGATTATTTTTAAGGACATGAAGGTACTTTTTTTTAAAGAGAACACTAGTGGAAAAATAAGGAAGGGCTGCGGTCAAAACAGCCCTAAGGGCTGCGTTTTTGGCCAGCAGCCCTTTCCATAGCATCCCTTCAATAGATAAGAAGGGTTGCGGTTTTTAACCGCAACCCTTCACAACGAAGGGCTGCGGTTCAGGCCAAAAACGCAGCCCTTCTAAGGTTGAAGGGCTGCGTTTTCGGTATAAACCGCAACCCTTCTTTAAATGAAGGGCTGCGGTTTTAAGCCTAAACCGTGACCCTTTTTAAGTGAAGGGATTGCGGTTTAGGCTTAAAACCATGACCCTTCAAATTCAATTTTTTTTAAAAAAAATAAATTAAATCGACCCCAGCCCCCACCCCCTGCCCCCCACCCCACCCCCGGCCACCCCCCCCCCACCCCCGGCCCCCTCACCCCCGCCGGCCAAACACACCCATGCCCACCCCAGCCACCCCCCACCCCCGCCCACTCCCCGGCCCCCCAAGACACCCCTGCCCACCCCACACCACCACCATCCCCCGCCCCCTGCACCCCCACCACCCGCCACCCCTGCCCGGCCCCCCCCACCCTGCCACCCCTTGCCCCCCACCACCCTGCCCGCCCCACCCCCTACCCACCCCAAGACCCCCCCCACCCCCCGGCCCCCTTCACCCCCCACCCCACACCCGCCCACCCCCGCACTCCCCTCCCGCCCCCGCCCTGCCCCCGCCTCCCCACCCCTTTGACCCACCCCCTTCACTCCCCGCACCCCCACCCCACCCCACCCTCTCGCCACCTCCTCCACCCATTCTTTGCCCGACCACCCCAAGACCCAACCGACCCCCATAGCCCAGCCCCAATGACCCACCATGGCGGCCCCACCCCACCCACCCCCAAAACCTCCCTTCGACACAAAAAAAACCGATCAAATTGCAATAATATATGACAAGTTTTTGAACGTAATAATTAACTTTAAATATGTATATATTTAATAATGTAAAAAGTGTACATAGAATTGATACAAACTAGTAGATGTATCATAAGGAATCATCACAAATGTGGGACGCCAACTTATCCCGAACTTCATGTAATTCATTTGTGGTGAAGGCCCTCAAGCGTGGTGTGTTATTCATATAAACCTTGCAAAATAACCAAGGAATAAACACATAATATAAGAATTCAATCATTTACCGTAGTTAGTAGTTCTAAAAATGACATATACCTTCTCGAAATTCAATCAAAAACAAATGCAAGCCTAAAACTCTACACACTAGTTATATTATACCTTATATTATCATATTTAAAAAGAAAATGGAGTTAAATGACTCGAGAAACATGAATTGGAGGCGAAAAGGCAAAAATAGGGCTAAAATCACATTTATGTTCCCGATATACAACCAACAACAAATGCAAGCCTAAGAATCTACATAATAGTTACATTATACCTCATATTATCATGTTCAAAATGAATTTGGGGTTAAATGAAACGATAATACGAATTGGACGCGAAAAGGCAAAAATAGGGCTAAAATGCCCTTTTCGTTCCCAAAATTCAACCTACAACAATTGCAAACCTAAAAATCTACACAATAATTACATTATGCCTCATATTATCATGTTCAAAATGCATTTGGGGTTAAATGACTCGATAAGTACGATTTGGAAGCGAAAAGGTAAAACTAGGCCTAAAATGACCTTTTCGTTCCCGAAATGCAACCAACAACAAATGCAAGCCTAAAACACTACACAATAGGTACATTATACCTCATATAATCATGTTAAAAAAGAATTACAAATTGGAGAAATTACGGACACTGAGTTTATGTCTCATGATTTATTGACCTTCCGCCGTTTCTTAGGATCCTCAAGTACATGTATCCCTTCCGTGTGATCTACACGCATATAGTTCTCCGACATATTCACATCATCTTCCACACTATTTTCAGGATAGGTAAAAGGGGGGAGGTCCTCAAACGCATCATATTCTTCCTCATTATCAACATCACCAATACCGAGGATACTCCTTTTACCAGGTACAACAATTGACCACTTATTATCAGCAGGATCAGTTACAAAAAATACTTGCTTAATTTGTGATGCAATTACAAATGGCTCCTCAGTTTCACGTAGACGACTAAGGTCAACATGAGTGAATCCGCAAGGATCATCTTTTCTTACGCAACGTCGATTATCGTCAACCCACTTGCAACA
This sequence comes from Beta corolliflora, assembly GCA_947648045.1. NCBI lineage: Eukaryota > Viridiplantae > Streptophyta > Magnoliopsida > Caryophyllales > Amaranthaceae > Beta > Beta corolliflora. The sequence goes on from CANSZD010001587.1 coordinate 172,823, forward strand.
CAAGAGGCAAATATTAAAAGTACAGTAGTCCAGCTCCCATATTTCTTCTATTCGCCCATAATAATTGCTTTCAGCATGTACAGGCGACTTATCCTTCGAGCTTGCGTATTGTGTAGATGACGCCACAAGTGAAACACCACTATTTTGTTGCAATATTGACTTCGAGATCTTGACGTTCGACCCAAAACGTATACCCATTAATATCATAACCCTCATAAGAGCGTACGGCTTCACGAGGACCAAATGCTAACCACTTGGATTGTTTCGAGAACACTTTCATCCAAATCATTCACTACTCGTTTATGAAACCAATCAATGAAAGTCTTGTTATGCATTTGCGTCAATGCCCTAACTCCTTTTCCAGGATTGCTAACACGTAATTCCTCCATATGTTCATTTAAATAAGGATGGACAGATGCTACGTGATGCAATACAAATAAGTGAGATTGTTTACGCTTTTCTACGGAAGGTGTGATCAATTTTGAACCAATTGTGCCCTTGCCCTCAAGTCCGCCCTCGTGTCGGGATGTCGGAAGTCCAACGGGATCAACACTAGCAAAATACTTAGCCACAAAATTGCGATCTCTTCACCCACAACCCCTTGAATTATACTACCTTACGGTTGTGCGGGATTCGAACTTTATCCTTGAAAGTGCCCATATATCTCTCAAAAGGATAGCACCACCTCAAAAACACTTTGGACCACACGACTTAATTTCTCGAACTAGATGGACAATGAGATGGACCATAATGTCAAAGAATGCGGGGGGGGAACATCTCAAATTTGCATAGAGTTTCAACTACTCGCGCCGCAAGGAATCGAGGGTCGACGGTTCTAGGACTTTCTTTGCATATTGTATGGAAAAATGAAAAAAAATCTTTGTAATGGTGTGCCTCACATGCTTTGGAAGTATCCCACGAATTGCAATCGGTAAGAATACTTGCATCATGACATGACAATCGTGAGATTTCATACTCGATAACTTCAACTCACCATTTAAGGTAACAAACCGCTTCATATTCGATGAGTAGCCAGTTGGGACCTTAATGCCATACAATGACTCGCAAAAAATCCGTTTCTCTGCACGTGACATCGTGTAGCAAGCTGGTGGCAAATAATTCTTCTCCGAATCCTCCACCATCTTTTTACTTTTCTGAGTTTCATCATCAACCCTTTCCTCCACTACTTTCTTCTTCCTTTCGTCCCTTTTCTGAGCCCACAACTCTGGTCGAAGCCCCTGTTTTTCCAAGTAAAGTCGTGACTAGGGATGGCAACGGGTAGGATCCGGGTAGGATCCTCTAGGATCCAGATCCATATCCATTTTTTAGGCAAGGATCCAGATCCTACCCGGATCCGCTGGGTAATAAAAATGAGGATCCAGATCCAGATCCGGGTCCTAAGCGGATCCAAAACGGATCCTGTATTGTTCATCCATAATTATAGTTTTCAATAAACTGAAAAATGGAATAAAACAAACCAGAATACCAAATAGAACAAATTCATTGCATGCTCAGAACATCAATTCATATAATTTTCGAAATTTCATAACAATAAAACAGAACAATAATTCATATAGATTTTTCAACAATAATCCATATAAATTTCGAAATGTATATGTTTTACTCACATAATAATTAAATGTATAAGCAGATTTTCGCAACTCTTAATAAAAGAATTTCGAACTAATTTTCCAGCAATATTTTTTGAATTTTAGAGCACTAATTTTCGGACTAATTTGCACAGAATTTCGGACTTGTTAGAGCTATATTTCGAGCAATATATGAACTAATTAACGAGCAAAATTCCAGATTAATTCGACAAGAATTTGAGAACTGGAGATAATATCGAGCACCAATTAACCAGCAATAATTCCATATGAATTCGAGTAAGATTCGATAATTGGAGACTAAAAGTAAAACCAAAAGAAAATTGAAAATAAAAACACTTACCAATGACCAAAGCAGACGAGATCAAGGATTCAAGGTAGAAAAAAAAAAGAGAGAGGAGTGGAGGTTTGGAGGAGCAGCGAGGCAGCGACAGGTTTTGTTTCCAAAGTGTCAGAATGTCAAATTGTTTACCTATTGTCCTATTTTTTTATTTTTTTGAAAAATATATATATATATATATATTTTTTTAAACAGGTAAACGGATCCGGATCCGGGTCCTTAATTAGGACCCGACCCAGATCCGTTTATTTTATCCAGGATCCAGATCCTACCCGGATCCATTGGATCCTAATTTTGAGGATCCAGATCCGTCAAAAACGGATCTGGATCCTCGGATCCGGGTAGGGTCCATTACCCATTGCCATCTCTAGTCGTGACGCCTTAACATCTTTTGTCTTGCCCGGAATATTCATAAATGTCACAAGAATAGCTTCACAAACATTTTTCTCTATGTGCATGACATCCAAACAATGTATAACCTTTAGATCTTTCCAATATGGGAGTTTCCAAAAAATGGACTCATTTTTCCATAATCCTGTAGGTCGATCAACCTCACTAGCAGGTTTACCAAAGATTGTTTTAATGCCCTTCACCTGATTATAAACTTCAGTACCAGTTAATGGTCTATGAGCAACTTCTTCTTCAACCGTCCCATCGAATGCCTTCTTCTTAAACCGATAGGGATGGTCGCATCTGAGGAGCCTTCGTGTGCGCATATACACATGTTTGCATCCCTTAAGGTGTGTAGATTTCATGTCATCTACACAAATCGGGCAGGGTTGTTTTCCTCTCGTCTTATACCCAAATAAGTTCCCATAAGCTGGATAATCGTTCATAGAACAAAAAAGCATGGCACGCAGAGTGAACATCTCATTAGCATATGCATCAAATACTAACACTCCTTCGTTCCACATCTTCTGTAAATCTTCAACAAGCGGCTGGAGGTATACATCAATGTCATTTCCAGGTTGTTTGGGCCCCGATATAAGAAGCGACAACATCATGTACTTGCGTTTCATGCACAACCAAGGAGGCAAGTTATAAACCACTAAGACTACTGGCCATGTACTATGCTGCGAACTGAGATTACCAAAAGGGTTCATGCCATCCGTACATAATCCAAGCCTCAGATTCCTATCCTAATTACCAAATGCCTTATGCACCCTGTTGATACTTTTCCACTCGAGCGAATCGGCCGGATGCTTGAGAAGCACAGTCTTTCTTCCTACGATCCGCATGCCACCTCAAATTCTTCGCATCTCCTTTAATTGAGAACATGCGCTTAAATCTAGGTATTATGGGTAAATACCACAACACCTTAGCTGGTGGTCCTTCATTACCTCCAGCTCCTTCACGCTTGTACCTTGACAATCCACAACGTGGACACTCATGTAAATGCTCATACTCATTACGATAAATTACACAATCGTTAGGACAAGCATGTATCTGCTCGTACTCTAAACCGAAAGGACGCATCAGTTTCTTCGCATAATAGTACGACTTTGGCAGTTCATTTCCATCAGGGAGCATATCAGCTAAAACTTCCAACAACGATGTGAAACTAGAGTCCGTCCAACCAGCTTTCGACTTAATGTTGAACAATGTTATCACCGCGGAAAGTTTGGTGTACTTTGTACAACCTGGATACAACGACTTTTCAGCAGCCTCAGACATAGACTCAAAAATACGAGGTCGTTTACACGACTGATCTTCAACCTCGTGTATCATCTCGTCTACCCGATCCCTATCATCATCTGCAGACTCATCATCCAAATTCTCATCCCCGAACTCATCATCCAAATTCTCATCCTTCTTTTCTTCACGTACATTGTTCATTACTCTAGAGCTTCTTTTATACTTCCCCTGCTCACCATGCCAAACCCATACGTGGTATTGAGGCCTTAACCCACGGCGAAAGACATGCTCCCTAACCACATGCATACTACTAACCTTGCTCACGTTTCTACAATCGAAACAAGGACAATAAAAGTCGACTGCTCCAGAGGATGCTTGATATTGTAATGCAGTTGTACAGAATTCCGAGACACCTTTCACAAACTCAATCGATTCACGACTACCATACATCCAAGTACGATCCATCTCATTCAAGAAGACCTCTAATAATTAAACACAACCATTCATTATAATGCATCAATCATTATTTAAGTACATACACTCACATATTCAAATCACAAACGTATAGAGCAATCTAAGATAGTGACATGTTCAATTGTATGCATGCAGCCGAAGGTCCTTATCACTCCAACTTAACCCATCCTTGGACGTCTAATCTCACTAGTGAATATATGCCAACTTTTCAATTCTAAGGAAAATCCGGCAGCATTTCCCTACAGTTCTCCAAGTACACAATATAGATAATTGCTTATCTACATATGTACCCAGAGAACAATGTAAAGAAACGATGAGCCAATAATTTCCTCAGAATTGAAAATAAGACACGCATTCACCACCTAAGTGAGATCAAACGTCCAAGAACAGTCCCAAACCGGGGACTATTCAAGACTTACTCCTAATGAGTAACTCTTGAACGGGTATCTAGGCATATGATGACAATTCAAACAATAACTTGTAGATTTCATAGCTAAATTACATTGCGTTTTCATACAATCTCATATCAAGAAATATACATACATTATAAGAAAATACACATATATATCAATAAATTATCATAACTTAATCAAATTGAATCACATGACAACTTTGTATCATCAACAAATTAAATCAAACAAAAAAGACAATGAAATTAAACTAGTTACCTCTTAACACCAATGATAAGCAATGAAGAGAGAAGAGATAGTTGGAACTTTATTTGCCTTCCTAAGCCTCTTCTTCCTACAATTAACAAAACCCACATTGCACATTAATCATTTAATTCAATTAAGAAAAACAAAACTAACTTAAAAACAAGATTAATTCATACTTAACTAAGCAAAAAATTGGCTAAACCCAAGAGCAATGAAGAAAGAGTAAGGCAGTGGTGGTGGTAGTTGTTGCTGCCGCTTGTGGGTGGTGGCGCTGCGTAGTGGTGGAGGAGCTCCACACCCTAAACCCACTCAAATGGTGGAGAAGAGAAGAGAAGAGAAGAGAAGTGAAGAGAAGAAAGAGAAGGGTTGTGGTGGTGGTGGAGGTCGCTGCTACTCGTGGTGGGTGGTGCGCACTAAGTTGGTGGTGAATGGAGCAGAAAATGAAGCAATGTGGGTGCTCCGGCGCTGCGGTGATGGGGCGTTAGGGTTAATGTGCGAGTGAGTGAGAGGGAGGGAGGGGTTTTTCGCTCGTCAAATGCGTCTAAGGGAGGGAAATTTGGAAAAGATGTCTAGCTACTGTGTGTATGTGCGCGCAAAACTCGAAATGTGGGATGGGATGTGAAGGGTTGCGGTTAGTCCAGAAAAAGCAGCCCTTCGTGTATGAAGGGCCTGCGGTTTTAGGCTAACCGCGGCCCTTCACTAATAGGGCTGCGATTATCCCGAAAACCGCATCCCTTCATACAATACGAAGGGCTGCGTTTTCTGGTTAACCGCATCCCTTCATCGAAAGTGGCCGGTTTCCTTGAGAACCGCAGCCCTTCATACTCGAAGGGCTGCGTTTTCCAAAAAACGCAGCCCTTCCAGCGCAGCCTTTCCTTTTTTTCCCCCTAGTGGAAATTTTATTAATTGAAGGACAAACGGGATCGACAATAGATATTAAAGAAAAACAAGATACAATTAAACAAGGTTAAATTAAATTCGTCTTCGAAGAAACTACAATGAACCGGATCAAGCAATACAATGCAATCCCTTTGTATTTGCTGAATCAAGCAGCTATTGATGAGGAAGTCTATCATTCTGATATAGTTTGGGAAGACCATTCTTAATCGAGCCATGTTAACCGCATCCGAGATTCCAATACCTTCATTTGAGTCTCGAACTTCAACCAATAAGAACAATTTCTCATACCTAAAAACAAAAAAACCACACTCACAACTCCCATAGGGGAGAAGGAGGTCTCCACAACAGAGACTAAAAACCCCATAACAAGGTTTGAAAAAAATATCATAAAGAGATACTAATTTATTCAACAAAACAAGAAAAGGAACTAAAAACTGAAAATAAAAGGGGGAAATGGGCTTACCATGGATGAAATCATCCATGGCAGCCCCTAACCGATGAAGAAGAGGTAGGAGATGCTAGGATTTTAGAGAGAAAAGAGAGAGAGGGGAGGATAGGGTTTTAATTGCTTGCAAATACATGATGGACATGAAGTTACTTTATTAACACAATTATAACTCATATATAATTTGAGGTCTTTAACGATGGATTTTGAAACTTTAGGTCCATAACGATAAGATATCCCAAACTGTAGGTCCTTATATAGCTAACTCCTAAAACTTACTACCTCTATTCCTAAAAGATTGTTACATTTGACACTTTCATTTTTCACGCATAACAATGCAAATTTATAACTTTTAACACTAATATACCTAGTTATGTGTTTGTAAAAAATATAAAAAAAAAAAGTAGATATTTATAAAATTCATAAATCTAACAAGATCCCCACATAACTATATTTTTTCTAACATACAAATCACAAATGATAGTGAAAGTGAAATTTATGAATAGTGAAAAAGTCAGTATAACAATCTTCAAGAAACGGAGGTAGAATTTGGCTACTTTCCTAGTAATATAAAGTTAAATGGGCGAATCCACATGATAACTTATTATGCACCGAGAAATCATAAAATATAGTCAATTTTCATTTGATATATATAGTCAGTTTTCGTTTGATACAATCAGTTTTTGTATGATATAATCACCTTTTATATAATTAGTTTTTAAATATTATAGTTAATTTTATGATATAATCACTTTTTATATGATATAATCGGTTTTTTTAATATAGTTACTCTTGTGTGATAAAGTTTATTTGAATGCACTAACCCGATCCACCGTACGTTTGTGCTTGCCTAGTGGCTACTTCCTCCTGTATTGTCTCTCCTCTTGAGTCTTGATCCATGCCTCTCAATCTCACATAATCTGAAACTCACCTCAGTCTCTCAATTCATTACCGCCGATTGCTGTCCTCCGTCGCCGATATAATCGCCGGTTAACCTCGCTCATATACTCCAGCTCTCCATCGATTTCTCTATCAATCCAGGTTCAATTTTTCTTTTTTTCCAGTTCGAAATTAAGGTTTTTGCATTTGAAAATTCTTAATTTTATCATCCATTTCTGAATTCAGGTTGCGTATTCTATCGACACTAAAGCCGTAGCATTATTGCTGAAAAAGAATTGGTATGTTGGTGTTTCTCAGCTCATTTTTAGTTAGGTCTTCAACTATGTGTTTGTTTATATGTCTGAATGAATTTTAATGCTTTGAGGTATTCATTATATGTTAGCAACATCATTTTATCTTTTATTTTGCTTGTGATTTTGTTCTTGCTTGGAGTTCACAATTTAAACTATCCATCTTATGATTAAACACTAGAATTAAATTGACTAATAACTGTATTTAATAACTTTTAAAATGGATTCAAATGGAGAACTGATAAATGATGCTTTTTTGGGTTACTAAAGTAAATTAATTCGAGTTTTTATTTGAGGGTTCGATGACCCCATTAACATAGAGAATATTCATAATCTGCCTCATTTTTAGACAATTTTTACAATGATAAAGTCCTCGGATTTGTGTGATCTAACAATTATTCAATCCACATGATTTCGGATATTGGATACCCAAATTTATTGGATTGGATTTGGATATCGATTATTGCGTTTTTGGAATATCCAATATCCAGTCCGGGATATGTTACTATTGAGTATGAAGCTCTTCACAGTGCAAGCTATGAATATCTGTTCAGAGTCTAACTTTGTTATTGTTCTTCTGATTTAAGGTTTTGTGTAAGGAACCTCTGATCAGTGCAGTGATGCTGGCGAAGTTCTTGCCTTCCCCGGCTTTGGCCTTATATCATGGATCATCTTTACACTGGTCTTCTGTAAGCTCCTACTTTGAAACTCATTTGTCAAATTACTGGTGCATCTGCTGTAGTTGTTTACTAACCATAGTATCTTCTTCGATTTCTTTGACTAGACCTCATAAGAAGATGTCTCGTATTATGATTAAGTACTTACGGCCATTTTTACTCTTTCGGGGAGGAGGAGTAACTTGCATTTAGAATGTTCTTCTGTATATCTCTTTGGGAGGGAGGAAGTTTTACTCTGTAGCCCTCATTGGTCATCCTTCATTAATCTAGGCTACAAGTTCCTGCTGAAGGAAAGACATAGCAAAAGCCGGCTAGTGTACTATTACTTCCCGAGGATTAGAAATCAAGGCTGGCATGCCGGAATTGACCGCGTTTCTTAAGAGAATTTACCTTCATGATAAGTAAGCTTAGGCTCCCCCTGTTTCGAACTATTGTTTTTCCCATCCCAAGTAAATTTGCCAAATGTTGTCATATTAACATGAAAGAAAAACCCATTATGATATACGCTAAGAGTTTGCTGATAAGGATTAGGCCTCTCCCACAACAAGTATGCTTGATTTTTGGTGATAAGGATAAGGATTAGGCCTCTCCCACAACAACTCCGCCTGTGAGTGTCTGTGTGACATTCACTGCCGGTCTCAAGCCCGGATAAAGGAGGAGAGTTGCGGTAGGTTTGGGGCGGCCAGCATAAAACATAGTCCCATATCATGACATGAATCGACAAATGAAAAACGTGGGGGCGTCCCCTACTCGGCGACGCGCCGCACTTCATAGACCGGGTGTAGTGATAAGTATGCGGGGTTGCTAGGTCGTCGCCGGAGCGGCGCGCCATCCCGGCGCCGGGGGTGGTGTCAAATATGCAAGGGTTCCCGCATCGGGGACGGGTGCGGGTAAAGAAGTTAGTCCGGGGTAGTGGTAGTGGTAGGGGTAGTAGGTTGCGCTTTGGAACATGGAACATTGGCTCTTTGACGGGAAGATCGGCGGAGGTGGTGGAGGTTATGAGGAGGCGAAAGATTCACATAATGTGCCTTCAAGAGACTAAGTGGGTTGGTGGAAAAGCAAGAGAACTAGCCCCGTGAGGTTATAAGCTTTGGTACTCGGAAAGGATAAGTGTAGGAATGGAGTAGGCATCATTATTGATAAGGAATATATTGATGATGTGGTGGAAGTTTCGAGGAAGAGTGACCGCATTATGAGTATCAGGGCTAGTATTAGGGAGTAATGCGGTGACTATCATAAGCGCATATGCGCATGTAAGTAGGATTGGAAGCATTTATTAAACAACAATTTCGGGAGGATTTGGAGGAGGTTGTGCAACGAGTGCCTATTAATGAAAAATTGATCATTGGTGGGGATCTTAACGGACATGTGGGCACTAGTCGAGTTGGCTTTGAGAGCATTCATGGAGGTTTTGGGTATGGGGAGAGAAATGAAGTTTGGAAGTGATATCTTGGATTTCGCATTAGCCTATGGTCTTAGTATTATGAACACTTGGTTTGAGAAAAGAGAATCTCACCTTGTGACGTATAGGAGTGGAAGTAACGCGAGTCGGATTGACCTCTTTTTAGTAAGGAATGGTTGGCGGAAGAGTTATACAAGCCGCAAGGTGATACAGGGTGAGAGCGCGACCACCCAACATGGACTAGTCGTGCTTGATTTCGGGGTAGGGAGTCTTTAAGAAAGCGAAAACCCAATGTGGAGCCGCGAATCAAGTGGTGGAAGCTCCAAGGGAGCCAAAGAGAACTTCTTAGCTAAGATGGCTAATAAAGATATTTGGGCTTGTAACACGGAAATGGATGTAGATTCGATTTGGACAAAGATAGAACTTGGTATAAAGGAAGTGGCGAAAGAGGCCCTTGGAGAATCTAAAGGAACTGTACCATCAGTAAGGACACATCTTGGTGGAACGAGGAGGTGAGACAAGCGATAAAAAACAAACGAGAAAGTTATAAACTTTTGGGAAAAGATAACGGCGATGTGAACTATGAGAAGTACAAAGAGGCGAGAAAAGAAGCGAAGGCGATGACGGGAAGCTAAAGCACGGGTAAACAAAGAGCTTTATGCAAGATTGGATCGACGGAAGGTGAAAAAGACATTTATAGAATTGCGCGTATGAGGACAAAGAAGGCAAGAGACATAAGAAAGGTAAAATGTGTCGAGGTGTGGACCAAAGAGTGCTTGTGGAGGATGAAGAGATAAAGGATAGGTGGAGGTCGTACTTTGATACCTTGTTCAACGGTGATAAAGCACAAGACATCGGGGATGTACACATTCCGCCAAGTATGTTAAATCGAGAGTTTATGAGGAGGATTCAAAAGGGAGAAGTCGTTGCGGCATTAAAAAAGATGGGATTGAAGAAAGCTACGGGGCCGGATGGCATACCTATCGAAGTTTGGAGGTGTTTAGGGGGAGAGGAATCGAATGGGCGACAACATTCTTCAACATGATTTGGAGACACAACAAAATGCCATTAGAATGGAGGAAGAGTACTTTGATTCCTTTGTATAAGAACAAAGGCGATGTACAAGATTGTACCAACTACCGGGAATCAAACTAATGAGTCATACGATGAAACTGCGGGAAAGGGTGATTGAGCAAAAGACTTAGGAAACATGTGAAGATATCGGAGAACGATTTGGATTTATGCTGGAAGATCGACTATGAGGCCATCCACCTCTTAAGACAAACAATGGAACATTACAGTGATAGGAAGAAGGATCTACATATGGTTTTCATTGATTTGGAGAAGGCATATGATAGAGTACCAAGAGAAATACTTTGGTGGGCGTTAGCGAGAAGGTGTTCCACAAAAATATATAGATATCATCAAGGATATGTATGAGGGGGGCAACTACGAGTGTGCGGACTACGGTGGGGAGGACGGAAGAGTTTCCTATTACGATCGGAGTGCATCAAGGTTACGCACTTAGTCCCTTTCTCTTTGCCACTAGTCATGGACGAACTAACGAGGTCAATTCAAGATGATATACCATGGTGTATGATGTTTGCGGATGATATTGTGTTGATTGATGAAACAAAGGAAGGTATTGAGAGAAAGTTGGAATTGTGGAGACATACATTAGAAGCCGGGGTTTTAGATTGAGCGAAGTAAGACGGAGTATATGGAGTGCAAGTTCGGTGGGGTTACAAGCAACGAGGCGAGGCGGTCACTTTAGATAGCAAAGTGGTTCAAGGATCGAACGTCTTCCGTTACCTAGGATCCATTCTCCAAAAGGATGGAGGCTGGATGGAGACGTGGCTCATAGAATTAACGCGGGTTGGTTAAAGTGGAAAAGCGCCACTGGATTCCTTTGTGATTCAGGCATTCCCCAAGCTTGAAGGGAAAGTTTCAACTGCACGGATTAGGCTGCTTTGTTATATGGCACCGAATGTTGGGCGGTGAAACAATGCCACGTCCATAAGATGAACGTGGCGGAGATGCGTATGTTGCGGTGGATGTGTGGCCACACAAGGAAAGACCGATTAAGAAATGAAGTGATCCGGGAAAAAGTTGGAGTTGCATCCATTGAAGAAAAGATGAGGGAGAATCGGTTAAGATGGTTTGGTCATGTGAAAAGGAGATCAGGTGATGCACCGGTGAGAAGAATTGAAGAGTGGAGGAGTAACCAAGTTGTAAGGGGTAGGGGAAGACCTAAGATGACTTGGATGAAGGTAATTGAAAGTGATATGAGGTTACTTGGGATTGAGGAGAGCATGACGTTGGATAGAAGTGAGTGGAGGGGCAGTATCCATGTGGAGGAAGGGGTGTGATTTCTGCATTTATTTGTTTTTCTCAATTGTGTTGGTATTAAAACCTTTTGTTGAAAACCTCTTTTAAAACTTGTTGGTGTAAACCTTGCTTTAAAAAAAAAAAAAAAAAAAAAAAAGAACCTTTTTATCACTCTTGGCGATGTCATCTCCTTTGGTGACGGTTTCAGTTGACGATTCATGTTAGCCGACCCCAAATCACTTTGGGAATAAGGCTTAGTTGTTGTTGTTGTTGTACTCATAACTCAACCTTTTCTTGCTCGCTGTAGCAGCCTGATTTTGTAGCACTTCCCATTAGTTCAGCAGTCCATGGAGAGCAACGGAGCTTTACTCCACGGGAACTGACTCGAAAAGCTAGGAATATTGCCCTTCCATCCAAGAAGTGGGAACTACTTTCCGCAGCTCCAACAATAGATGTAACCTTGAGCAATGAAGATACCGAGAAATGGGCATCTTGCAGAGAAGCTCTGTCTGTGTTCAACTTCAGCATTGAAGAGCAAGACAAGATACTGGGAAAAGCATTTGGCCACATTCGTTCACCATATTGGGGTGAGGAACGAAAAGCAGAGGTACCGGATTACAAGATTGTGAATGAAATACTGGAGTATCTCAGGAGTTTGAGTCTCTCTGATGATGATCTCTCCAAACTTCTCAAGAAATTTCCTGAAGTTCTTGGTTGTAGCTTCGAGAACGAGCTGAAGAATAATGTACAGATCCTAGAAAACCAGTGGGACATAACAGGGAAGCCTTTGAGAAATCTTCTTCTTCGTAATCCTAAAGTCTTGGGTTATAATGTTGATTGCAAAGGAGACTGCATGGCACAATGCACTCGTTGCTGGGTTAGGTTTTAGAGGAACTTGATTATTGTACCAATTCTTTAATATACTGTACACAATATGATATACATATTCCTGTATTTTGTGGCACTTGAAAATATACATACTTACACATTATGCATATGCTTGAACCCCAAACAGGAAATTCAGCTTTTCATGTTTTAGGTCGGGAAATACTGAATTTGACTGAACCTGTCTTACAGAGTTCAGGACAGGATTCTCAACTTGGATCAACAGACAGCTTTTCAAACAAACTAGTTCTACTGCCCCGGAATTATAGTCACATATATGCAAACATAATCCCAGTAAATAACTAACAAAGCTAGATATGTTATTGGATTTATGCTAATCTTAGTATCTTACCATGTTATTACGATACACAATCAATTTAATGACTAATATTCTATGTTAGCTCGGACTCGGGTACTCAAACAGGTACATGTCTAAGTGTCCTACTCGGTAATTTTTGTAGAACTATTTCAATTTTTTGGCCCGAAACGCAGTGTCCAAGTATCACACCCATGTCCGAGTATCAAGGATCCGACACGGGTAGTTGAGGTGAAACTAAGAATCCGAGCAACATAGCTAATACTTCTATTGCCCGGAATTAGTCACTGTTATAACCTCTACATAATTAATAATATGATATGATTCTTTTACCACAAAAAACAACAACAAAAATCTGATAATGATTAAACTTATGCCAAGTCTATTCTTTTAAAATTACTCACATTTAAAGAAGTCGCATATTGAGAGCCGCACTATGAATTGTAATTAGAGATGGCCAGTGGAGTGCGGGCCGGGCGGATACCAGTGGGCCATAGCTGGCCGGGCAGAGATTTTACGGCCCAGGGGACTGCACCGGACCGTGAAATTCACGGTTTGGTGAAATTCACGGTTTGGGCGGGCTGGTCCACAGGCTGCAAAATCTTGGCCCACACCGGTCTGTTATCGGTTTTCGCGGTTCGGGAAGCGATTTTTGCAATTCGTGGGCCTAGCGGGCTGGACCGGGCTGGCGGACCTGCTTAAGAAATTTTTTTATTTTTTTTTCAAAATTATTGAAATTATTCATTATTGTTACATAAAACCTTTAAAATTAATTAAAATATATACAATCATTGATATTAATGAATAATTTCATTATTTTTGAATTTTATTTAATTATAATATATGCAATTTGATTAAAATATATACAATTTGATTAAAATATACACAATTTGGTTGAATAATTACTTGACCGGGTTCTTCGGTTCATGGGCCGGTTGGTGGGTTTCGTGGACCCTGGAGCGGTTTTAGTAGCGGGCTTTCGTGGGTTGGGCTCAAAAAATCAGGCCCACGATCCACCCACCAATTTCACGGTTCGAGGCGTGCTGGACCAGGCTTTTCGCAAGCTCGACCCACACAGCCCACGAGATGGGTTGGGCTGGATTGACCCGCACTGTTGGCCATCTCTAATTGTAATTACTACTCAGAGAAGGACCTCTGGAGATCCTAAATAATAGTATATTCTCGTTGCTACTAAATTTAGACCGGTTGAGTACTATTATTTTGGTTCATAAGGAGGTGCAAAATATCATATCTACATTAGATAAAAGCTTGTTTGTTATGGTCTAAACTAGTTGGCATACACTTATATGAAAATAAATACATGTCAACCTATTAAATATATAATAAATAAATAATTACTAACTAATTAAGGAAAAATGAAATATAGGTTTCCTTTCAAAGAAAAACAACAAGAAATAAAAGAAAGAACTAATTAGAGAAGATAATTAACCCTTAAGAATAGGGCAAAGATTTAAAAAAAACGCCTCCATAATTAAGAATTCCAACAATTTGCCTTTTATATGGAAGCATATTTGAGGCTCTTCGCTGGCAACACAATCTCTTTCTCTCAAATTAACCTTTCGAGGACATAAACAAACTCCACATTTCTTGATTTTTGGCTCTTTTCAGGATTTCCAATGAATCGTAACATTCGCCAGAGATGTCTAACTTCAATAGAATCCTCCTCCTTGCCATTGCCATCTTTTGCCTAGTCCTCTCACATCAGGTGCGTATGTTCCTACTTTCTACATTCCATATATGAATGCTTTTTTTAAAGGTGAAATAAAATCTCTTGCAAGTAGGGGGAAATTGAGGATCCCTCCTTATATGGGGTAATCCCAGATAAACATCACTAGGCTATCACCTGATGCCAACATTCCATATGTGAATCATTATTCTTTATTTCTTTTGCTTCAAAATTTAAAATAAATTACATTACATGCATGAATTTGGTTAATAATTTGTTGACTATTTTAGTATTTTCCTTTCAATAGATTAAATTACAAATTGTCTTCAACATGTAGGTAAGGTACTCCCTAGAATTATAAAAAATGACCCAATGGAATTGCAATGATATGACTGGATGGACCTGGCCCAAACTCCGATTAGATAACAATATAGACTCAAATATAAAAAGACTCGACATTAATTGACTCTCATAGAAAAAAATTACTATGTGATAATTCAAAAAGGAATATAATGGGACCTTGGCCTTCTTTATTTGTCTGATTCGAGGCGTAGAAAAGAAACCATTGAGTTTTTATACCAAAATTGATATTTCTTGCATAATAAAATAATTGAAGCTTAACATAAATATGCCCTAACTTTCTATTGACCTAAACCGACCAAAACCAAAAGTTGAATGGTTGACCACTTGTTTTTAATTCGAATCAAATCTAAAACTCTAAGAGCACGTTTGGTTCGTGATTTTTAGGTTCCAACTTTCAAGAAACTGAATCAATTACCGACTCCTTTTTTTTTTTTTTTTGGTTCAACCCCTCATCAATCCATTACCATTACTTGGTGGTAATGGACTCCCCCCATTTGTTACCCTTCCCTCC
Organism: Beta corolliflora; assembly: GCA_947648045.1. Classification (NCBI taxonomy): domain Eukaryota; kingdom Viridiplantae; phylum Streptophyta; class Magnoliopsida; order Caryophyllales; family Amaranthaceae; genus Beta; species Beta corolliflora. Next base: position 188,239 of record CANSZD010001587.1, read on the forward strand.
ACCTCAAGTAACAAAATACATTATTTGGTGGTAATGGTTACCATTCTATTTCCATTCCATGGCTTGAACCAAACACCTAATAAAGCTAATCATTTTTGTTACCATTCCTCTCCTCTATTTGTTTCCATTCCCTTTCCATTCTATACCTTGAACTAAACGACCCCTAAGACTTGTTTGCCATCTCGATCTATCCCTAAACTAGAAGTATAGATACGAATCTCCTGACTTATGACAGTTATGAGTTATTCCCCGAGGAATATAATGTAATTTTGTCTACCTAGTTCTTAATAGTTTGTTAAACAAAATAAACATGTTCAATTTCCCAACTCATTGAATATTTCTGTTTCTATTTTTGTAACTACAGTTGGAGGTTTGTCGTGCAAAATCGCAACAACCCGCTAAGGGTGCCTTTTTGGGTGCAAAAATAGGTAAGAAGTACTATTCCTTAAAAAAGTTGCTATTATTGAAAATTCAAAGGGAGTCATCCGATCTGAACTTCTATTCATCGCCCTAAAAGTACTTAAAATCGCCCCAAAAAAAGTTGAAATTACATCTCTAATCTTTTCCTTCTTTTCCCCTAAACCACCACCACCACCCACCTCACTCCACCACCATCCACCTCCACCCGCCACCACCACCTCCTCGCCACCACCACCCGCCAGCCTATGGAAGCCGTCGAATTTTTTAGGACCATGGAGCGAACGTCGGCCTGGACGTTCGCTCCATGGGGCAAACGTCCGGCTCGGACGTTTGCCCATGGGAGCGAACGTCCGGGCCGGACGTTCGCTCCATGGTCCTAAAAAAATTCGACGGCTTCCAGTGTGGGTGGTGGAGGAGGTGGTGGGTGGCAGTGGGGAGGTAGGTGATGGCGGGTGGTTGCAGGGGGTGGCAGGTGGTGGTGGGTGGTGTGGAAAAGAGGAAGGGTAAAATAGTCTATAAAAATAAATTTGGGTCGATTTTAAGTAATTTTGGGGCGACGTTTAACAAACCCATCATCCGATGGATACACCATATTCTTTATGTGAAACATCACCCTTTGTCTGCTCCTCCTTTTATTTTTCTTTCTAATTTGATAATTAACTGAGATTGAGGGAAGGGTGATAAACCCTTTCATCTTCCACCAATTGGGCAACAGGTTGTAGCCTTATAGGTTCGATTCTCATCAATAAGAGTCGAGTGATTTATTTAGGATAGGTCATACTTAGATGCACTGTAAAAGAACGTTAATGTAACTTATCTTACTAGATTCTAAAAAAAATTAGTCAAACTCAACAACTGATAATCGATAATCATACGCCATTATCAACCACCACAACCTCAAACCTTTAGGAATTGACAATCAAACTTCCAACCTTAATATGATTGAGAAGTGTAAGCTCAACTAGTATTTTGTAATATAGATGCCATCTCAAGAATTTAATATTTTGCTTTTCTTTTATGATGTAATATTGACAGATTGCAAGCAAAAATGTCATGTAAGGTGTAGTGTGGCGTCAAGATATCGAATATGTATCAGGACATGTAACACTTGCTGCCAACGTTGCAACTGTGTGCCACCAGGAACTTCAGGCAATGCTAATGTGTGTCCGTGTTGGGCTAACATGACAACCAAAGGTGGCCGCAAAAAGTGTCCTTGATTCTTCAATTAGTAAAAAGTTTGAATAATGTAACACACTGTAACTAATTATTTTTCATATATCACATTATTATGGCACATTCGTGGTAAAATTTTGTTTAGTTGTAATAATTTTTGGGTGCATGAATGTTGTAATTGCACAGATATTAGGGAGGTGAGTAGGTGATGAACTGAAAATTGAGGGATGTACATAATTATAAGTTAGGTGTTTTAATGTCATATTCATGTATATGCTAATTACTAATGCCACAAAAATCCACCAATTTTAACTTTCCCATATATTTATTAGTCTTTATATCTTACTTAATTTATAATGTGACGTATGTTTATAGTTTGAATTTTCTTTACTAAACAAGTTGAAAATATAGCATTACTAATTATCGTTACTTAAGATTAATTTCAGTAGACTAGCTTTTAGTAAAAAAAACCTTCCTTGAAAGATAGGATTTTTCTCCCTCGAAAAAGAGGTCGTACTCCCTACTAGGGTTTTCTTCGTCTCTAATGGCGGAAGAATTAATCGAAAGATGTGCAAAACTATATATTACAGAAGATGAGAATATAATCATTGATCTGGGGAATGATGTCCCTGCTGAACTAGATGACAAACTTTCGTTGCGTCTTGTTGGTAAACTGCTGACGAGTAGGGCTTTCAATGTGGAGGCCTTTAAACGCACAATTACTCAATCTTGGGGCTTGCAAAGGAAAGTAATAATCAAAGCAATCGAAACAAACTTGTTTGTCTTCCAATTTTTCCACTGGCGGGACAAAGAAAAGATGTTGACGGGACGTCCATGGTGCTTTGATCAACATCTACTTGTGTTGAACGAAATTACTGGCGACGAACATCCGGCGCAGGTTCCTTTGTCGTTCTCTCCATTTTGGGTACGTATACTTAATCTACCATTTAATTGTCATTCACATGAGGACATTACAGCTATCACCTCTTCCATGGGGGTTGTTATGGACATAGAAAACGATGAGTTAGGTTTGGAAAAATATTGTAGGGTTCGGCTTATGATGGATGTGACCAAACCCTTGCGTCGTTTTTAGAATGTCAAAAACAAAAACAATAAAATTATCACTATTGAATTTAAATATGAACGGCTTCCGTTCTTTTGCTTCTTGTGTGGACGTATGGGACACCATGAGAAGGATTGTCAGGTGGTGGTGGAGGATGATGAAGAGAAGGAGTTGGGGTGGGGATTATGGTTGAAGGCTTTGCCCCGGAAGGGACAAATACAGTACCTTACGGAGGAAGCTTTGGCGATGAAGAGCCAGGAAAAATTATTTGTGTGTAAGAGTGCAACCCCTTCGTCCTCTTCGAATTACAGATAGTATTGATCCAATGGTGCATAATCTGGGTGGAAAGGGGAGTGCTAATGAGGGTGAGTTTGGGGAGAATGAGTTATGTGATGAGGGGGGGCAAAATTGCGTGAGGGAGATCGAAGGGAGCTCAAAAAAGTGTGAAAGGGAGTATAGGGGAGGGCTGGATGTATTGACGGGAAGGTGGGAGAGGTATTGACGGGCAGTGTGGACCCATCTCCTACTGCTTCGGGTGTAACACCCCATAATTTCAAAGCGGAAAAGAAAGAAATAATAATAGTATTATAGGACGATGGCGGAAACATCGTCTTCTGGGAATGCCACTACTAATACAAAGGTATTTAAATAACTATGTGAAGAGACCAACTTAAATAAATAATATAAATAAATAACTAATTCAGAGTATTCCAAATGAGAAAAGTCTAACTAGAAGTCTAGGCCTAAAACAACCATCATTCCATTCTCGCAACTCAACCCGAGCCCAAAACCAAAGAAGATTCCCATCAACATAACCTGCAAAATATATAACAACAATCCACAATCAGTGGGGAGTAACTAGCAGTTCTCCCAAAACAAAAGAAATCAAAGTCTAATCCAGAAATAGATTAGTAAGAAAGGAAAGAATAAAGTCAAGTCAACAACAATATGCATCCACAACCATATAGCTCACAAGTAACGCAAATGAAAAATAAATAACAAGTAAATAAGGTAAAATAAATAAATCATCCAAAGAGTATTTAAATAATAATAAAAGCAAAGGTACAACAAGTTATTGAGTCAGAAACCGAACGCCGGTGAATCGCAATTCACTTCCTAAGGTTTGTCAGATCGCAATCTCCAGGTCAGTCTATGGGCTTACGTTCCCCATTGCATGTGTCTAAGAATGGTCAAACTCCCGATGCAGGGTAGAACACGCAGAACTCCCTGACCTCTCGGACGACAACAATTAACCCAGGTTTACCCCTAGTTCGCAAACCAGGTGGTTGGCATGTTCTTCACCGGGGACTACATCTATCCCACCGGATGTTCTTATCTCAAAATAAAATCATAAATATCATATAAGTATCATTCATCTCAAAAAATATTCATCAAAGGGATGCCACCCGGCCTTATACCCACCATTCATCAATAGATATCTCTTCAAAATTCCTCAAAAAAAAAAGTAAACTTACAAATTTACAACAAATACTTTGAACATCACTAAGCACAAACAACGATAATAAAAGAGTTTTTACTGCACTAACAACATCAACCAGAAACGAATTACATCATATAAGATCATCAACTCATGTGAAACATATGTACAAGAACATACGAAAATCATACAACACAAAACTGTGCGCTCGGCGCCACCCTGTGCGTCTGGCGCACTGACCAACCTGCGTCTGACGCATCAGCGTGCGTCTGACGTCACCATCAATCAACTTCAAAGCTAATTAAATCAGCAAAACGTACACGACTAATTATTTTTTTACATAAACCAAACGTAAACATAATGATACTCAATAATAACTACAGTAACCTACAAATCATCAGCTTCCAAGAACATAAAAGGTCACAAATTATTTCTGATTAATAAACCCTTAAATAATTAAAAAGAATATCCTCAAACTCTTAACAAAAACTCAATAAAAATTATTAAACTAATAAAACGATTAGTAAATTATCACAAAAAAAATTATCATACGACCATTATGACTCTACTGACATAATACAAATTTTATTTCTAATTTTCGGACTCTAAAAGTAATTTTAAACGTTAATTTACAGAATACTCAATAAAGCCAATATAATATACCCAAAACAAGGCCGCCTCTTCTCTCCCTTCTTTACCTTTCTCTCCTAAACCCTAGCCTCCATTAGTGAATCTCAAAGGGGCTTCCATCGATTTTATCGGTGGATAGCCCCACTTTAATTTTAATTTTCTTTGTTGTTTAACTTTGTTTATGTTATTTCTTGTTTGAATAATACTTCCTCCTTTAAGAGAGGATCGTTTCTCCCTTGAAAGAAAGGGTTTTTTCTCTTCTCTTTGGGAGAAACTTTAGTTTACTCCTTTGTTTCTAGATGAATTATCGTAATTTTGGTTCGTCGTTGATGAAAAATTATGCGGCGTCGAAGCAGATTTCAGATCTACAATATAATCAATGGTATCAGATTCAATTCTATATCAAAACTACAGCATATCGAAAGACCCCCTCGTTGAAGGCTGTATCAAACAACGATGTGGAAGAGGGTATGCAGAATTGTTAGATCTACTACACAACGATCGTGATTTTGCAAATTCTGAATTTTATTTGTTCAAAATTGTTATGTATTTGTTATTTCTGATTTTTATTGTAGATGTCGTATGACTCTTTTATTAATGAATTAATTTTACTTTCAAAAAAAAAATTAAAAATATAAATAAACGCCCAAAAATTACCAAAAATTCACATAACATGCATAAACCCATGTTAATACAGATTATGTAAAGAAATAGATTTTTTGGCCTCCAAAAATAATATTGACAATTTAAATACTAACAACCACAAAAATCCAAATAAAGAGAATTCAATTAAATAAACCCGTAAACAGTAAACAAAAATTATTCCAAGGCATGAAATACATACTAAACACATAACATGATTCACGAAAAATAATTTCAGCAATTACAAAATTCGTTCAATAATTATTTTACAAATAAACCATAAATACACGAATTACCAAATAATTCAAATAAATAAGAAAACTCAAATCAAAATTATTTTGCTGTACATAATATACACACAGCAAACATCATGAACACTCACGTAAAATTTCATCAATAATTTCATTCAAAAAGTATTTTAAACAATTCCTAGCGTAATAATCTAATACCGAATAATACCTTAATCACTATTGTTCTAAGATAACTACTAGTTACCTGGAACGTCGGGAGGAGAGCGATTCTAAAGAGATACAAAAAATATGTGCAATCCAAGTCCTCCACGAACGATAATTGTAGCAACAAGTCACTAGGCGTTTTCTTCTTGAACGTTGAAAAAATCTCATTTCGTGCTGTTCTGTTCCGACCATGATTCCTAGCTATTAAAATATCAGATTCAAAATTGCTCCAGTCAAAGTAAAGTCCAAGATGTTCTAAACTTTCTTTCCAAATTTGAGGACGATCCAACGGTTAGATCTCCGGTGATAGACATTTTCGTGAAGGTGTGACAGAAAACAAAAACCGGATGACTCGTCTAATTGAAACGAAAACTGCAGTCGCGTCTTTCCCTTTATTCAAAAACAAATTACACCACAAGCAAGATCTTTCCGAGTAGATAGATTTTGACTACTCACACGTCTAATTCGGATAAGAAACGAAGGAGATATGATCAGCCCCGACCCAACCAATATGGAGGCCCTGTTCTGATTTTAAAAAATAGGCCCCTGTAAAATCTATCGGGTTTCTAAATTGTTTCAAAAAATTCAAAGGAACAATTGTTATATAAAAAAAGATGCAAATAACACCTATAAAATCTTTCTTATGGGTTTCTAAATTTCCCAACAATCATGTCTCATACAAGTACAATAAACAAATCCCATTTTCATTGAGTTTACACCAACAAAACACCATATCATAAAACCAAGATATATTGTTTAACAAACTTGCCCAAAAAAAAACACCCAGATTCAATTTGAAAAAATTCAAATATTCACTAAAATATACAAGATCTAACTTCCTCTTATAAGACAGTCTCTGATGTTCTAACTACTGTAGTGTATACTCTTTCGACTCTTAAAACTTAAAAGTACTAATTATTTTGCATAATGGTTGTGATCTCTTCCCTTTCTCTTATTTGGTAGTCTTTCTGCAACATATATTTCATTAAACAAGGAAGCTACTAGACAGAATCTCCCAATTGAGCCACAATGTAAAGTATTACAAGGAATAAGTGGCTTACAACCAAAACAAGACTCCAGAAAAACATTTACAAAACAAAACTAGTAAATTACCTTGAGAATTTTGCAACCTGAAGTGTATTCATTGTATATTCATAAGACTCTAGGCAAGGTGCAAGCCAGAGAAGAATCTCGACCAATTTGACTCGAATATTACTTTATGAATTAAGCGCCACAATCAATTTCTTGACTCCATTTTCTCGAATTATACTTTCTTCAATTTCAATCCATTAACTAGTATTTGGGCCCGGGCGTTGCCCCGGGTGGTATTGTTTTCCAAACTTGATATGCATTTTTTTCCATTCGCATTAAAATATATTAAAGAAAACTCAACATTTAAAAGGTACAAATATAATACTATGGACATTTAAAGCATGATTAAAAGTTGGTTGAGATGGTAATTGTGCTATGTATAATAGCAAGAGGTCACGTGTTCAAATCTTGTTGCAAGCCAATTTTACTTTTGTTAATTGACATGACATATGTATACATTGGAAAATTCTAGTAGAGTAACAGAGGTGTCACGTGGCATATATACGTTGTCACGCACGCCTTTTAATATATTAGTATAGATTATTTCTCCAACACCAATTAAAACAATAATATTCAAGGAAATTGGTGATGGATTTTTGAGTAGCGTCAGAGGATTAAGGCCCTGTTCTTTTGAACTTATTTTGGTTGAACTGAACTTATTTTTGCTGAACTGAACTTATTTTTACTTATTTTTGCTGAACTGAACTTAAATATGCTGAACTGAACTTATTTTTACTTATTTTTACTGAAAATAAGTCCAAAAGAACAGGGCCTAAGAGAGAAAAAGAGGTAAGGAGAGAGAAATATGAGAGATTTAGGGAAAAGGAAGGAGAGAGAAAGTGTATTGTACTAGTGTTGTGTGTTCTCTTGGTGCAAACTGCAAAGTACTATTGTTTCTGAGTACTTCACGTGATTTCAGTTTTTTGTTTAAAGATTTTTTTTCAAAATTTGAAGCCCCTCCAAAATGGAGGCCCTGTTCTGAGTCCTATTTTGGGCCTGTTCAGGGCCGGGCCTGGATATGATGCAAACAAAATTGGGGTGCAGAAATAGCCGAAAATGCGGAAGAGAGAAGAAGAGGAGTTGTTATGCACGAATTTCCTGACTTGTTTTCAGCATTATGGAGGGGGTTAAAGTGCAGTTTAAGAATGAGATTATTCACCTCATTAAGCAAAGGTTTAAGGGTGCATTAAGGTGGGTTAATGGGGAATTAAATGAGGGGTTACAAGAGATCCAAAAGTTAGCTTAATGAGCACCAAAACTCTTCATCCTCCATACCATAATTGCTGATTTTCGGCCAGCATGACACGCCACACGTGATGCAACATTTCATCATCCAAGTCGGTCCATCAACGTTACAAAAACGCTACGCGACAACACCACATCCTAAACGCCTAAATAAATAACGAAACTAATATAACCTTTAAAATAATTAACTAACAGCTTAAAATAAATATATATAAATATACACAACATATAAAAATATATACACATTTTCACAACATGTTCCAAAATAATTTAAATAATAAATTATTTATTTTTATGAAAAATATCATTTTAATGTAAACAAACGCCAAAAATAAAGGGTGAAAATTACGGGGTGTTACATCGGGCTAATCACCTCTTACTTTCTCGGTGGGGTGTGGGTCATAAGCAGGGAGGAAAATTAAAATGAAAGTGAAGAGGGTGGATAGAATTGTGCGTGCTGCACCAACTATAGAGAAGATAGGACCGAGAGGAGAAAAAAGAAAGGAGGTGATTGTGGAACAAAATGAGAATCAGGAGGGGGACTTAGTAGTGTGCAAAAAACAATGTATGGAGGTGTCGATGGTGGAGACTGATTTAATGGACGAGAGTTACAGTTCTTTGAAAGTAGCGGAGGTTGGTACCACCCAACCCCGCGAACAACAATGAAAATCTTAAGCTGGAACTGTCGAGGGCTTGGCAATCCTCGAACAATGAACACTCTCCGGGATTGGTGTTGGAGAGATAGGCCAAACATAGTGTTTTTAATGGAGACAATGGTGGATAAACAAGCGTTGGAGAATGTGCGCAGGAGATGTGGTTTCGAGAATGGTATGTGTATTGGTAGTGTGGGATTATCGGGGGGAATGGGATTTTGGTGGAAAGATATTAACGTCATTGTTATATCTTTCTCTACTCACCATTTTGATGTGGATGTTTGTGATGAAAATGATAATGTTGTGTGACGTGCTATTGGAGTTTATGGGTGGCCGAAAGCAGCAAATAAACACCAAACTTGGTCTATGATGAGACAACTATGCAGAGGGGTGATTGTCCCTACTGTGATGTTTGCTGACTTTAATGAGATCACGAGCTTGAATGAAAAGTTTGGGGGGGCTACTAGAGGTAATAGACAAATGGATGTGTTTCGGAGTGTAATGTATGAATGTGGATTGATGGACATGGGTTTCAAGGGACATATTTTCACTTGGCAAAGGGGGAACTCAGTTGAGACTCGTGTGAAAGAAAGGTTGGATAGATACCCTGCAAATGACGGGTGGTATTCAATATTTCCATACTCGCAGGTCATACATTTTCCTATCTATAAATCGGACCATGCTCCGATTTTGTTGAAGTTTGGCAAAGATAAAACTCGCTATAAGAAAGGAAAATTGTTTCGTTTTGAGTCCCTTTGGTTATCTAATACTGAATGTGAGAAGATTGTAACCCGAGAATGGAAGGATCGGGTGGGAGAGGACATAACCGTGAGGGTGGCTAGTGTGGCAGGGGCACTTACAAGCTGGGCAAATGTGACTTTTGGGGATCTTCAGAAGCGAATTATTGAGGCAGAGAGAAGACTCCATACTTTACAAGAGAAACCTCCTGATGGTGCAATACTTGAACAATGTCATAGTGTGGCGAATGAACTAGATGAACTCCATAGATTGAAAGAATCCTATTGGCATGCTAGAGCTCGGGATAATGAACTTCGTGACGGAGATAAGAATACTTCTTACTTTCATCACAAAGCTAGCCAAAGGCGGAAAAGAAATGCTATTAAGGGTTTGTTCGATGAAGATGGGAACTGGAGAACGTCGAAGGTGGAGCTCGAAGGTATCATTTCCAACTATTTCGAAGGGTTGTTCGCTGCTGGCAATCCGTGTGATTTCGAGGAGGCAGTTGCGGGAATTGAACCAAGGGCTACAGCTGTGATGATTGAAGATTTGATGAAAGAGCCGAGTGGAGAAGATATTAGAGAAGCACTCTTTCAGATGCATCCGAACAAAGCGCCTGGTGTTGATGGTATGCATGCTTTATTTTTTCAAAAAATTTGGCATGTTGTTGGCCCGGATATTATATGTTTTGTGAAGCGTTGGTGGAGAGGGGAAGTAGAATTGAATGAGGTGAATAAGACATGCATTGTACTCATCCCAAAATGTGCTGAACCAAAAAGAATGTCGGAGTTTCGCCCTATAAGTTTGTATAATGTGATTTATAAAATCATCTCAAAGACATTAGCATATAAATTGAAGAAGTGCCTTGGTGAGTTGATTTCTATTAATCAAAGTGCTTTCGTTCCGAAGCGCTTGATTACAGATAATGCACCCATAGCTTTTGAGATTTTCCATTACATGAAGCGTGGGGGGATGGTAGGGATGGTACTGTGGCTCTGAAACTTGATATGAGTAAGGCGTATGACAGAGTAGAATGGAGTTTTCTGGAGCATGTGATGATGAAATTCGGTTTCAATATTCAGTGGATCCAGAAAATAATAAGCTGCTTACATAGTGTGTCTTTTTCTTTCAAGCTCAACAACCAAGTATCCGGTCATATCATTCTGGGACGGGGACTTCGCCAAGGTGATCCAATCTCATCGTACTTATTTTTACTTTGTGCTGATGCTTTTTCTATGTTGCTCACAAAGGCAGCAAGGGAACAAGCTATTCATGGAGCGAAAATTTGTAATGGGGCTCCGAGAATATCGCATCTCTTTTTTGCAGATGATAATATTTTATTTGCTAAAGCTAATATGCAGAAATGCTCTAAGATTGTCGATTTTATCAATTTGTATGAGAGAGCTTCCGGTCAAAAAGTTAATCTAAGTAAGACTGAAGTGGCTTTTAGCAAAAAAGTGTATGTTGAACGGCGAGTGGAGATTGTGGAAACTCTTGGAGTTCGAGAAGTAGCAAGACATGAGAAATACTTGGGCCTCCCAATAATTATAGGGCGTTCAAAAAAGGGTGTATTTGCATCTTTGAAAGAGAGAATATGGAAGAAACTGAATGGTTGGAAGGAAAAGTTGTTGTCTAGACCTGGCAAGGAAGTGCTTATTAAAGTTGTTGCTCAAGCAATCCCCACATATATGATGAGTATTTTTCGCATCCCTGATGGCTTAATTGATGAAATTCACTCTTTGATTGCAAAGTTTTGGTGGGGCTCGAATGGTGATGAAAGAAAGTTACATTGGCACAATTGGGAGTCTCTATGTCTTCCTAAATCAATGGGAGGAATGGGATTTAGAGACCTTAAGTGTTTCAACCAAGCTATGCTTGCGAAATAATGTTGGAGGTTATATGAAAATCCGAGTTCCCTACTTTCTATGGTTCTCAAAGCTCGGTACTTCAAAAATTCTGAGTTTTTAGATGCCTATAGGGGTTTTTATCCTAGTTATTCATGGAGAAGCATTTGGGGAGCCAAGTCTTTGCTATTGGATGGGTTGAGATGGCGAGTTGGAAATAGCTTGAACATAAGGGTATGGGAAGACTCGTGGTTACAAGGAGGAGGGGAGAGACATACACCCACACCTACCGCCACCGCTGATCCTGATTTACGGGTGGCTGCTTTGATCGATTACGATGTCGGATGGTGGAATGAGCACATGGTTAGGATGTTATGTTCGGAAGATGATGCTGAAAAAATTCTGGACATACCCCTATCAAAATTTTGGCCGCGTGACTGCAGATTTTGGTGGCCTAATAAAGATGGGGTGTACTCTGTAAAGTCGGGATATTAGTTGGGTATCTTGGGGAAGACGAGAGCATGATAACTTGGTGCGGGACAACATGAAACGGAACTATGGAAAGGTGTATGGGCGATAGATGGCCCAAATAAATTGAAGCATTTTGTGTGGAGGGCGTGCAAAGGTAGTCTAGCGGTGAAGGAGAGGCTCTACTATTGTCACATAGTCCAAGATAATGTGTGTCAAATTTGTGGCGAGGAGGAGACAATCATTCATTCTCTCTTCTTTTGTAAGTATGCTATAGAGGTTTGGAAGCATAGCGGTTTTACTACTGTTATACATGATGCTCCAAAGACTTCTTTTGCTCTTCTGTTTGTGTGGGTGATGGACAAGCTCAGTGTGGATGAGTTGAGAACGTTTGTGTAACACCCCGTAATTTTGACCCTTTATTTTTGGTGTTAGTTTATTTTAAAATGATATTCTTTTCGTAAAAAAATAAATAATTTATTATTTTCTCTAGATCAATGATTTTTTATTCTTTATAATTTGGGAGCCGAATTATTATTTTATTATATGGTGTGTTAATGTGTGCATTATATTTATATTTATAATATAATTTATTAGAATTATTTTCATTATTAAGTATTTTCAAAGTTTAGGCGCGATTTAAGAATTAATCGTTTTATCGCGTAGCGGGTTTTTGAAGCATGGACCCTTGTTGATTTGGGCCGAAATTTTTGTTGGTGTGTTGGGCTTGACAGCCGGCCAAGGAGGTGGAGAAGGAGAGCTCCTCTTCTTTCTTTTCTTTATATTTTTCCTTGTGACTCTTGGTAGCTTTGTAACTCCTATAACCCCCTAATCATTCTCCTTCATTAAAACCCTTTATTTCAACCATTAAACATCCATAAAATTCTGATTTTTATTCAAAGAAGTTCAGCATCATTTGCATTTATCACCCACCGTTTTTCAAGAAAAGGAAGAGAGAAAAGGAAGAGGAAAAGGATAGGAAGTTTCAACCCGGTTTTTCCTGTCACACCTTCAAGAAAATAACCGTAGCCGGAGATATAACCGTTGGATCGTCTTTATTTTTGGACTCAACGTTTATAATATCTTGTTATACATTCTGACCGGAGCGATTCATAATCTGAGCTTTTAATCATCGGGAATCATGGTCGTAACAGAGCAGTGCGAAACAAGAGTTTCCAACGTTCAAGAAGAAATGCTTAGTGACTTGTTGCTACAATTCTCGTTTGTTATGCCTTGGGGTTAGAAGAGGATTTGGATTGCATGCTTAACTCGTGATTGTATCTTTGGACTCAGCTCTCCTCCCGACGATCCAGGTAACTAGTTGTTATCCTAGAATCATAGTGATTAGAGTAGTATTCGGTATTAGATTAATACGTTAGGAATTATTTAAAATACTTTTTGAATGAGATTTTTGACGAAATTTTACATGAACATACGTGACACATGCTGTGTGAATACTGTGTAGAGAAAAATAATTTTTGCATGATTTTTAATATTTATTTGATTTAATTAGTATTTTGTGCGTTTTTGGCTAAAATTCATAATAATTATTGAACGACTGTTGAAATTGATGAAATCATTTTTCTTAGATCATGTAACATGCGTATAATGTATTCCATGCCTTATAATAATTTTTATCTACTGTTTACTGTTTTAATTAATTGATATATCTGTTTTTGAAATTTCTGTTATGTCAGTATATAATTCATGAAAATTATTTGTAGAGGCAGAAAAATTAATTTGTTTGAATAATATGTATTTCCGTGAGTTTTTACATGTTATGCGAATTTTTGGTAATTTTTGGGCGTCTGTTTATATTTTTAATTATTATAATGGCTTATTTGAGGAATCTGTATATTAACTGTTAAAAATACTTTTTGAGTCCGAAAATTATAAATAAAAATTGTACCATGTCAGTAGAGCTATTAGGGTTATATGATAATTTTTGTGTGATTTTAATGCTCGAATTTGTTAGTTTCATAATTATTATGGTGTTTTTGTGATGAAATTGGGGATACACTTTTAAATTGTTTGAAGGCTTGTAAATCAGATATAATTTATAATTTAATATATTCTGGGTTGCTGATTTTCAGTAGTATACAGTATGCATCATTTCGGTAACCACATGTTTAGGTTTGATTTATGGAATAAAATGATTTAATTGTTATTACTCTTTTAATGAATATGATTTAGAGTTAATTGGTGATGTATTTGTGATTGAGTGTGGTTGCTGTAAAAACCAGTATATTATCATTGATGATGTTTGGGAATGTTCAAGTGATATTGTGAGAGTTATTTGTTGATTATTGTATAAGTGATTTATTTTGAGGAATTATGAAGAACTGTTTGATGAACTGTGGGTATAAGGCCGGGTGGCATCCCCTTTTTGATGAATGATACTTAGTTTGTATGCATGATTGTATTTTGAGATAAGAATATCCGGTGGGATAGATGTAGTCCCCGGTTAAGAACATGCCAACCACCCGGTTTGCGAACTAGGGGTACACCCGGGTTAATTGTTGTCGTCCGAGAGGTCGGGGAGTTCTCGCGTGTTCTACCCTCGCATCGGGAGTTTGGCCATTCTTAGACACGGGCAAAGTGGGGGAACGTAAGCCCATAGACCGACCTGAGATTGCGATCCGACAAACCTTAGGAAGTGATTGGCGAATCACTGGCGTTCGGTTTCTGACTCAATAACTTGTTGAATTCTTGATTTATTATTATTTATATACATTAGAATTATGTCACTCACTCTATCATGTTTACTTATTGCTGATGATCACTTGTTTCATCTATAGCTTTATGATTTCTATGTGCATGCTATTGATGTAATGATTGCATGTTATTCCTTTCTTAATAATCTTCTTCTGAATCGTGCTTTGATTGCTATTGTTCTGGGAGAACCGCTAGTTACTCCCCACCGACTCGTGGATATTTGTTGTATATTTTGCAGGTTTTGTTGATGGGGATTTTCTTTGATTTTGGGCTCGGGTTGAGATGCGAGAAATAATCTATTAGGGGTTTTAGTTCTAGACTTCTCTTTAGTTTGAGATAGTTTTCTCATTTCGATTTTAATCTAAGTAATTAATTTACTTATAGTATTTATTTATGTTTGTTTTTATCACTTAGTTATTTAAACACTATTCTTGTAGTAGTGACATTCCCAGAAGACGATGTTTCCGCCATCGTCCAATTAATATTATTATTATTTCTTTCTTTTCCGCCTTTGAAATTCTGGGGTGTTACAGTTTGTGTCCCTCGCATGGGCTGCATGGACTTGCCGCAACAAAGAAATTTTTGAGACCTCACCTCCCTCATCAGTTCACTTAGCTACGGGATTTTGTAAGATGGTGCATGATTATCGAGTTTATGCTCAAAGCACTGGCACTACAAAAAAACGCTCGTATAGCGACGGAGTTTTAGAAACGGATTTGTATCCGTTTCTAATTTAGAGACGGAAAATTAATAATCCGTTTCTAAAAAATATAGGGACGGATTTTAAAATCCGTCCCTAAGTTAGAGACGGAATTATAAAATCCGTTTCTGGTGTGTTTTACCAATTTTTCCAGACTTTGTCAAAAATTTAGATCTAATTTAGAGACGGATTTTGAAATTCCGTCTCTAAATTAGAGACGGATTTTTGAATTCCGTCTCTAATTTAGAGACGGATCTTTAGATTCCGTCTCTAATTTAGAGACGGATTTTCAAAATCCGTCTCTAATTTAGGGACGGATTTTCAAAATCCGTCTCTAATTTAGGGACGGATTTTCAAATTCCGTCCCTAAGTTAGTCAAGTAGATATGTTTTAAAATGCACTTATAAATCCGTCTCTAAATTAGAGACGAAAATTCAAATTCGTCTCTAAATTAGAGACGGAAATTCAAATCCGTCTCTAAATTAGAGATGGATTTTCATTTCCGTCTCTAATTTAGACAAGTAGATATTTTTTATAATGCACTTTAGAGACGGAAAGTCAAATCCGTCTCTAAATTAGAGACGGAAATTCAAATTTGTCTCTAAATTAGAGACGGATTTTTAAGATCCGTTTCTAATATTTCTTTCAATTATTATCAATTCCACACGTAAAAGTGAACAAGTAGTACTTGGTGTAGTTGGTATGAGTTTCTCCTTGTGACTTAGAGGTTACAAGTTCGATTCCTACCAACTGCGGTTCTTGAGAATGGGGATTCCCCTTACCCATTTCCACTGCTTCCAAGATCCTTGCCTACAAAGCCAGACCGGGTTGACCAGAGCGAGGTTTCCGAACCGAGTGAGATTGTGAACCGGTAATGGGACCGGGTTGAACCGAACAACAAACAATAGGTGATTTTAAAAAAACCATTCCTAAACTTAGAGACGTATTTCAAAAATCCGTCTCTAAAATTAGAGACGGATTTTGGAAATCCGTCCCTAAACTTAGAGACGGATTTTTGAAATCCGTCCCTAAATTTAGAGACGGATTTTGAAATCCGTCCCTAAACTTAGAGACGGATTTTTGAAATCCGTCCCTAAACTTAGAGACGGATTTTGAAATCCGTCTCTAATTTTTTGCTACGGAATTAGAAACGGATATTATTCCGTCGCTAAATTAGAGACGGATATTTGGGATTCCGTCTCTAAGTTCGTTTAGCGACGAGGACTTTAGTAACGGACATAATCCGTCTCTAAATCCGTCTCTGAGTACATATAGGGACGGATTTTGACGATTTAGAGACGGATTATGTCCGTCGCTATAGAGTGATTTTTTTGTAGTGTGGTGCAAAGGTGGTGCTGAACCACGCTACACCTTCTGCTGCTGGGTGGAATAAACCAACTCCGAGTTGGGTGAAGGTGAACGTTGATGCATACATCGGAGCGAATAGGGTGGTGGGTTTGGGTACTGTCATCCGCGACTGGCAGGGGAAATTGTTGGTGACTGCTGCTACTCGATTAACGTGGCTTGGGAGGCTCAAATGGCCGAGGCTGCTGCTGCCCTTTTTGGCGTGACCATAGCTCGATGGATGGGGTTCACAAAAGTCTGGTTTGAAGGTGATGCACTAACTATCGTTTCGACTCTTCATCACAAACGCATGGGTTACGCTCCCATTTTTCCTTTGCTTTATGATGTAATCTCCTTAAGTGAAGGTTTTGAAGCTTTTTTATTGTAGTCATGTTAGGAGGGAGGGAAATACCGTTGCTCACCTAGTGGCAAGGTGGGATGTCAATTTTAATTCGGAACTCATTTGTACGGACTCTTTTCCCCAAAGTGTTACATCTTTGGTGGAACTTGATTTAGTATAATAAAACGGTCTCGCGTTTCCTCTCAAAAAAAATTATCGTTACTTTAGCAGCTCGTATAGTTAGTAGTCAAAAATTATGGTAATGATAATACATTGTAGTATAAATTTGTAAAAAAAATCTCATATCATTACCCATGATCAGTGACGGATATTGAAACATTTACTATTGGGGGGCCAAAATTTTCCACAATAACATATATGAAAGTGTAAAATTATCAAAACATACAAATATTTATTGTTTGTATCATTTTCCATGGAAAAAGAACTAAAGAAGGCTTGACGGTCTTTCAAAATATTAAAATCATAAATAATTTGTATCATTTTCATGCCTTTTTCTTTAAAAAAAATGAGGTAATAGATATTTGTTTATTCACATTGTTAACCTGAAATGTAAATCTCTAGGTGTTCTCTAGCAATTTTACTAGTAGAGTTTTCTATATTTGCTAACCCAAAATATTCCATTGAAATTAACCTATGTATATTAAAGAAAGAAAAATAAGTAAGATTTCAAAATAACATTTTTTTAAGGTTGGTTAACGACATAATTCATTATTCGACATTAATCAATTAGTTCATCCCAACTCAACAAATATAAAGAGTGTCTTAAAAAGTAAGCTAATGCATACCTAATAAGTAATTAAGTGTTAGCACAAACATCTATACTTTTGTTTGAGTAACATACTAATCGCCTACAATTGTCAAATTTTTGTATGAGTAATCAAATTGATGTTATGCAATATTAATGTTATTAATATATGAATCAATTAGTCATAATATTAATTTAATAATTATTTAGTACAAGAGCACATTATCAAATTAATTGAATGGAGGGAGGTGAATTTGTAATACCCCATGTTTTTCATATTTAAAATATTATTTTATAAATATTGTTTACTATGATTTATAAGATTAGTTATATTCAATTGTTGATATGTTTTTCATATTATTTTACTTTTTTTTTGAAAGAGAAACTTCATTAAATGAAGACCAAACGATATCTACAATAAGTATTAAAGAAAATCAAGATATAATCAGACAAGATCAAATCAAATTCGTCTTCGAAGAAACTACAATGAACCAGATCGAGCAATACAATAACGGCCCCTTGTATTTCTCGAATCACGCAGCTATTGATGGAGAAGTATATCATTCTGACATAGTTTGGGGAAGAAAATTCTTGATTCAACCATGTTGTCCGCATCCGAATTTCCAATACTTTGATGTTGATGGTCTTGAACTTCTATCAATAGGAACAATTTCTCATACAAATTTTTAAACTTCCACGTGGGAAGAGACTAAAACTAAACTCAAAACTTCCATAAGAGGAGAGAAAGAACCCAAAAATTGGGTAGAAAACTCTCAAAAAGAGAGAGAATGGAAGATTATTAATAACAAAAACAATAAAAACTAGAAGAATTGGGGGCTTACCACCATCGAAAGGATGATGGCAGCCCCAAACTAGAAGAAAATGATTAGGGTTTTTTTGGAGGAAGAGGAGAGAGGGGAGAGGAGGAGGCTGGGTTTTTTCTCATATTATTTTACTTATATTGATAATAGTTACACTAATATTTGAAATAAGGTATGACATTACGGGGTATATATATTATTCTCTCCAAAAAAAATTAGTTGTGACACTTTTGATTTCACGGACTCCTAGATAATTTTGGAGAGGAGAGAGGTAGAGAGAAAGAAAGAAGCGGACCCATGTGATAAGAGATAGAGAGATGAAGAGAAAGATTTGTCTAAAAAGGAAAAGTCACAACTAATTTGAAATTTCCTCACTTAGAGAGTGTCACAACTAAAGAAACGGAGGAAGTATTATTCATATCCAATGATTATTTTAATATATGTCGGGAAAACACTATATATATATATATATATATATATATATATAGAAGTGAGTTCATATTAAAATGCATACTTACATGAGAAATGAGAATGGATTTTACGCGCTATAACTCTAATGAACAAGTGACGAGAATGGACTTTACGCGCTATAACTCTAATGAACAAGTGATGTAACTCTAATGAAAAAGTGATGTAACTCCAAAACAAGAATATTAGAAAAAAAAATTCAAAAAAAAAAAAAATTTTGGGCTCAAATTTTTTTCGGAGGTATAACTCTAATGAACAAGTGTTGTAACTCTAATCCAATCGTGTGGTTGAGATTCATTCTCATTTCTCATATAAGGAGCATTCTCATGTGATCTTGCCCCTATATATATATATACTCCTTTCCCAAGGTAATATTTACCTCAATCTTATTCTCAGTCTCTACCAAACAAAAGACATATTATTCTTATGCTTTTTATTACATCAACCAGTTCTTTATCCTTACCTCTCTCGCTTATCCTTCTCTACTCCTGGCCTATTCCCTCCTATGAGCCATGAGGGTTGCCCAGACAATCAATGAGATTTATTTGGCAAGGAGATCAAGGGGCATAATGGTAAATTCTCATGCATTTATTTACAATTTATACTGTTTTTCTTTTTTTCACCTTTTATTACAATTTTAGTGTCAGTATGAGAGACAACAGTAGAAGATGCTTATTTTAGTGTAAAGATGTCAAACTTATTCACCATATGTATATTTATGTCAAACTTATTCACCATATGTATATTTTGAAATTTTATTTTCATTGTTATTTCTCATTGTTGAATATATGGGGATGCAATTTTTTTTGTGCGAATATTTTCCAAATCATTAAGCATTTTTGTTGTTCTTTGATTTAATTTTTCATGTGCTTAAAGTAAATCATTTTTTCCTTTTTATTCATACGAGTAACCTCATTTGTTTATAAGAATAATCTCGTTTGATGTTATGAGTAGTAACCCCATTTTGTTTACATAAGTAACCCCATTTTGATTATATAAGTAACCTTATTTATATTTTGCGTTCATTTAGTTTTTGGAATAACCTTGTTAAATCTTATGAGTAACCTATTTTAATCATAAACCTAGTTTAATCTTATGAGTAACCTCATTTATTCATACCAGTAACCCCAATTATTCACACAAGTAACCCCATTTATTAATACGAGTAATCTCATTTGTTCATAAGAGTAACCTCATTTATTCATAAGGGTAACCTCATTTAATCATATGATGATGTTATTTAACCATACGAGTAACCTCAACTGTTCACAAAAGTATCCCCATTACTTATCCAAAAAAAAGTAACCTCGTTTATTCATACAAGTAACCCCAATTTGATTATATAAGTAACCCCATTTATATTTTGCGTTCATTTAGTTTTTGGAATAACCTTGTTAAATCTTATGAGTAACCTATTTTAATCATATGAGTAACCTAATTTAATCTTATGAGTAACCTCATTTATTCATATCATTAACCTCATTTATTCATACCAGTAACCCCAATTATTCACACAAGTAACCCCATTTATTAATACGAGTAATCTCATTTGTTCATAAGAGTAACCTCATTTATTCATAAGGGTAACCTCATTTAATCATATGATGATGTTATTTAACCATACGAGTAACCTCAACTGTTCACAAAAGTATCCCCATTATTTATTCAAAAAAAAAGTAACCCCGTTTATTCATACAAGTAACCCCACTTAAATCATACGACGACTTTACTTGATCATATGAATAACCTCAATTGTTTCACAAAAGTAATCTCATTTCTTCATACGAATAACCTTACTTAATCATACAACGACCCTATTAACCATACCAATAACCCCCAATTAATCATACGACGACCCTATTTAACCATACGAGTAAATTGTTCACAAAAGTAACCCCAATTCTTCATACAAGTAAACTCACTTAATCATATGACAACCCTATTTAATCATATGAGTAACCCCAATTATTCACAAAAGTAACCTCATTTATTTATACAAGTAACCTCATTCATTCACATGAGTAACTTCATTTAATCACACGACAACCCTATTTAATCTTACGAGTAACCCAAATTGTTCACAGAAGTAACTTCATTTCTTCATACGAGTAACCTTATTCGTTCATAAGAGTAAACTGATTAGTATTCCCTTTTGTTATAAAAGTAACCATATTTATTTATAGCAGTGACACCCCTTGTTAAGAGTAACCACATATTCATACAAGTAACTCCATTTGCTCATAAGAGTAACTCTATTTGTTCATAAGAGTTTGTACACAAGGGACTTCAAAATGCCATATCTCACAGCACACACTCAATATCTTTGGGAAATTCAAGTTGGAGATGAAAATTGGCTCAATAGCTTTATAACGCCTGGTCAAAAGCTCGGTTCCGATGAGAAACTAGTGAAATATGATCTTTTGAAAATGAATTGGTTGGCTGACAGACGCATGCGGACACACCTATATTTATAGGTATGGCCGGCCGTACGCAAAACATATTGAACTAACTTAGTATTATTGAGAATCAATTTACTTTAAAAAAAAAGGAAAAAATGGCAATAGGGGTCTCAACTTTGGGTGATAATTTTTAAAAGGTCTGAACTATTGA
Organism: Beta corolliflora; assembly: GCA_947648045.1. Classification (NCBI taxonomy): domain Eukaryota; kingdom Viridiplantae; phylum Streptophyta; class Magnoliopsida; order Caryophyllales; family Amaranthaceae; genus Beta; species Beta corolliflora. Next base: position 209,864 of record CANSZD010001587.1, read on the forward strand.
TTAACCTCGTATAAGGCCCCAACTTTAGGGGTATTAACTTTTAGCGGTGTTTTAATGACTTGAAACCGACTTACAGGCCATAACTCAGAAAACGTGGGTTAGACAAGAAGGGTTAATTGAGAGAGTGAATTAGGAACTAGGTGAGATTTAGGAAAAATCGTCTATTTAAAGTTACTGAGTCCCGCTAAAAATTAAACCCTGCTAAAATAATGACTCACACAGATTAATTAATAGTTCACACCCGTTAAAAAAAAAGTAAAGTTCAGACCTCTATTATCAATTTTTTCAAACAAAAAAATATATCTTCTTTTGGGGGGAGGGAACGAATAACGAAACTGAAATGTGTGAGAAACGCAAATTGAAACCCACAATTTGAAACAAAACCCTAACCCCCACTTTCTCTCTCTCTGCTCTTTTCTCTCACTCTCTCACACACTCAATTCAATCCAGCCGCCATTAATCCTCGGTAAATCCTCACTCATATTCTCCCCAAATCTCCATCGATTTCTCCATTTATTCAGGTTTTGTGTTTTAGTTCGATTTTTAGATTTTTAACATTTTAATTGACGCGAAATTTCTTAATTTTTTAACCAATTTCTGAATTTAGTTTGGATCTTCTGGTATTTTAGTGCTTCTCCTCTCATTTCAGTTATTTGCTCAACATTTGTTAAGATGTCTGAATGAATGCATACATTTTTTTTGTTTTTTTTGTTTTTTTTTTCTGGTGGTTTTTTCCTGTTCGGAGTAAAACCTACGAATCACATGATTTAACACTAGATTATGATTAAGAAAAAGGTTCATTCTTGTTTAGAATAGGTTCATTCATGTGTTGGAATTACATTGTTACTATTTATAATTGTATATGTAATGCTAGATTGTGATCATTTATTATCACATAAAAATTTAACATGAAGGGATAGTTTCTCTATTTTTTGTTTGTGCTGAGAGAATTTTGGTAATCTGCCTCATTTTTCGACGATTGTCATAATGGTAAGAACTTCAGGTTTAAGATATCTGACAATATCAAATATCAGATATCGGAATTTTTTCGGATTGGATGTTGAGATTGAATGTTGCCAATCTAACTTACTAAATGAACTAAAGAGTTGATAGGCAGGGCACCCCTGAAAAACTTCACTTTAGAACCTCTAAATCTCTAAGCATGTATTTTGAGTAATGAGTAGAGTAGAGCTTAAATGATTACTTCTAATTGGAAAACAAGCTAGGAGAAGAATGTTAGAAAGAGGAGTTAGTCGAGCAATTCATGGTATATCTAGAAGAAAAATGGGTTTTATTTTTGCTAAGAAGCGGGGGTTCAGTAAGGTGGGGTTAAGGACAGGGTTTATACATAGGGAGTACCATAGTAGTAGGCTAGTAGTTTTGGGATTTTGGAAATTGGTTAGTTACTAGAAAGATGTTGGATTACACTTGATCATTGGTCACTAAAAATTCTATGCAATTGATAATATATATTTTAGTTTATTGATGGAAGTGATCTTATTTGACTCGTTTTCTTCGTTATGCAATTGATGTATGTTAGCCGCCATGTAAGTTTAATCTAACTGTGTTTGTTTTTGACATGAGAAGCCTAAATTAATAAGGCTATTATCATACTGAACGCTAAGGTGCTTAACATCTGCTTTCTCATGAAACATACTCTTCCTGTGCTGGTAGAAATCAGAGTAGCAAGTAGTTTTTTTCTTTCTTTTTCCTCACTGTCCTTTTTCACCCTCAGGATAACTTGTTTTTAGTATCCTCCCTTGTCATGTGTATGAAGAAACATGCACTTATTAATGTTCTTGATTGACAGGTTATTTAAATGGATGCTATGCAAACAAATCCTGAGCGCCGTCCATTCTCCATTAAACTGTGGCCCCCGAGCCAGAACACTAGGATCATGCTTGTTGAACGAATGACCAGTAATCTTTCAACACCAACAATATTTACCCAGAAGTATGGTAGCTTGAGCAAGGAGGAGGCTGAGGAAAATGCTAAGCAAATTGAAGAGGTGGCATTTTCTGCTGCGAATCAGTTCTATGAAAAGGAGCCAGATGGTGACGGAAGCTCTGCAGTCCAATTATATGCCAAGGAATGTAGTAAACTAATCTTAGAAGCCCTGAAAAGAGGTCCTGTAACTAAAGTTGTCAGAGAAGTGCCAATTTCTGAGTTAGTTCATGAAAGTTTATTTGATATATCAAAAGGCCCTCGTGCCTTCATTGAGGCTGAAGAGGCAGAAGAGCTATTGGCACCATTAAAGGATCCATCAAACAATTACACCAAGATATGCTTCAGTAACAGAAGTTTTGGTTTAGGCGCAGCGCGTGTAGCAGAGCCCATTTTGGCATCTATGAAGGATAAATTGAAGGAAGTAGACCTGTCTGATTTTATAGCTGGTAGACCAGAGGTAGAAGCCTTGGAAGTCATGAACATGTTCTCAGCTGCCCTTGAAGGTGCTGTTCTGAAATCTCTTAATCTCTCAAACAATGCTTTGGGTGAGAAGGGTGTACGAGCATTTGGAGCACTTCTGAAATCACAGAGTAACTTGGAGGAGCTTTACTTGATGAATGATGGCATCTCAGAGGAGGCAGCACGTGCTGTAAGTGAGCTGGTTCCTTCCACAGAGAAGCTTAGGGGTGCTTCAGTTTCACAACAACATGACAGGCGATGAAGGTGCTCTTGCTATCTCCGAGGTTGTAAAGCGTTCTCCTTTGCTGGAGGACTTTAGATGTTCCTCAACTAGGGTAGGTTCTGAAGGAGGGGTTGCCCTATCTGAAGCCCTAGAGGGATGTGTTCATTTAAAGAAGCTTGACTTGCGCGATAACATGTTTGGTGTAGAATCAGGAGTTGCTTTGAGTAAAGCTCTTTTGAAACATGAAAATCTTCTTGAGGCCTACCTGAGTTATTTGAACTTAGAAGACGAGGGGACTATTGCTATAGCAAATGCTCTCAAGGATTCAGCTCCGTTGCTTGAAGTATTGGAGCTGGCTGGAAATGATGTTACGCCTGCTGCTACGCCGGCCCTGGCTGCTTGCCTAACATCAAAGCAGCACCTCTTGAAGGTCAATTTGGCTGAAAATGAGCTTAAGGATGAAGGAGCTTTACATGTTAGCAAGGCTCTTGAAGGTCATACTAAGTTAAAGGAACTTGATATGAATACAAATGCAATAAGAAGGGCTGGTGCTAGGGTTTTGGCTAACATGGTGGTGGATAAGCCTGATTTTGAAATGTTGAATATTAATGGAAATTTCATCTCGGATGATGGAATTGATGATGTTAATGAAATTTTCAAGAAGTCCCCCGGGAAGCTCGGGCCATTAGATGAAAATGACCCAGAAGGTGGAGATGAGGATGAAAAGGAATCAGAGGATGGTGATGGAGAGGAAAATGAACTGGAATCCAAACTGAAGAATCTTGATGTCGATGAGGAATAGGTGTATTTCTGACAGGTAAAATTATGTAGGATAAGTCAGTAGCGTACTTTTAGCATCCGAATCCACAGTTGTCCTCTTTTATCTTGGACACGCTTTGGATCGACAGCTTTTTAGAGCATCTGGCAGCAAATGACTTTCACGGGGAGTGATTTGTAGCTTTATATTTGTAGGTCTTTCTTCTTCTTTTGAACCCTCCCCATGCCCCTCTTTTATGCTCTTTTATTGTACTGGGTAAGTTGCTTCTTTTGAACCCTCACTGAGCTGTTGTTCTAAGTAGGATTCTGTTTTTATTTATCGATATTGTAAAAGAGGGAGTGTCATTTTTCGTCATATTCAGCTTCTGTTTATAAAGAAGCAACCTTTGCTAGAGATGTTTCAGTGTGCTGAGTCATTATGTAGTACTTTTATGATGTTGCAGAGCCAGCTCTTTCAATATAAACTTGCTCTGTTTACTGTCCAGGTGCCTGTCAGGTTTTCTTCTTCACTACTAGATGTTATGAGGAAACATTCTTAAATTTACGAAGTGCTAATTGCAGTAAAAGGCGAATAATTATTATTGTATATGGCTTCATTTCATAAGAAGATTGTGAGAATTTTAATTTGTTTTTACTAAAATATTTTTGATTGTACTCCCATCACCTTCTAATCCAATTTTTTCTACTTCGAAATTTAGTTTTAGTAAAAGTGAATAGGTTAATTCCAAACCATTTGGTACTGCAATAAAGATGTCTGCGGTTGAAATGCCTGAAATAGACACAACCTAACATGGAAAAGCATGGCACAGCATCGAGATGACAAAGGTATGGTACTCTGTGATGGGTCATGGGAATTTTGGAATGGAAAGCACGACTCAACAAGAGGCACAATTTTTGTCGATACAATTTCATGAATTTCAAGCTTAAGCATGACCGCACGATATGACAGGCCAATAGGATGTGTTGTGCCTTGGCTTTAATTCTATATTTAGGCCATTCAACACTGCACTGGTACGAGGTAGCGTGCCGTGCCTGGGCCATGCCTAGCCAAGCCATGGGCATGAGCGTTGTCATCTGTCAAGTCATATATCCTCTTTTCATACTCCATATTCGGTGATGATGTCCTTTTTAAGAATACATATCAATCAATCTCGTATGGTATGTCTTCTGGTGCACTGCTTGGCATTAATGGCCATGGAAAGGTCATTCTTGTTGGCTGTGTCCTACTACATGAGGAAACACCACATCCAACTTCACGGGCCTTGCAGGTCTGCTCTCTGTTCTAGATACACAAATTTATACTGATGTATTTATTGTGTCCATTTTGAATACATCTTGTTTTTTGTCTTAACCTACAATGGTTTTGTTTTGATTTTGAAACAGACTATTCTTTATGGACGGGAAGTATCCACAAACTATTGTAACTGATATTGATCCAGGGCTTCAAGAGGCCATAAGGAGTGGCTTGCCAAGTATGAAAGACGTCATTTCTGTATGGTATATTCTGCCTGAGTTGTGTTGGTTCTCTCTTCTGCTTGGAACAAGTTTTGCTGACTTCAGGTCTAAATTTGATGTTTATACCACATATAAAGTGCTGAACAATTTGAGTTTGAGTGGACTCAGATGGTTGCTCGATTTGGACTGGAGTCTGAAAAACATATAGTCTTATTGTTCTCTCTAAGGGAATCCTGGGTGTTATTCTATGTTCTTTGCTCAGATGGCATCAAGAGCATATTCAAGATGCCTACATATATGTTCTTAAAAGGTATACTCAGTGCACAAACCTGTTCACGCAAATTTTCTGAGCAGGTATACGAGAAACTCTTCTGTGTGCTTTTGACCTTGCATTCGTTCTGCATTGGCGTGGAGCTATGAACTGATTGACCATGAATTTTATTGGTTCTCTAGATCAGCCTTGCTGCAACTACTGGAAGAAGGGCATATATATGAAGAGATGCAAAGTATCCGAATGAGTACAAGTATTCTTATTGAAGCGCTTGCTCAAAACATCCTCACCCCCTGTGCATTCAGTGCTTTTCAGCATGCATTGGTGCTTCCTATGTATTATTCCGTTTCTGAGATGGCTACTGGTTCATGTCTTGTCCATCACTAGGAAAAGATGGATGGGGAACACTTTGTCATATGGATACCAGAAGGTGAAGAAATCCATTGTTTCTCTAAAGTGTTTGATTCTTCTGAATTTCGTGCAATCTGCTCTTCGAGTACTCATAACAAAGAATTACTTTGACCTCTTGAAATACATTATCCTAAAAGATGGCAGGAAATACAAATATAATGATCGAACTGTGCAGACCAGCTATGATGGATGGTTTCCAGAATTTAATGATCTCACTTCAAAAGTTCAACTCTATAAGATCGGATTTGTCTGAACAGTGCTTAAAGAGCTCGTGAGGCTTCTTCTGTTCTTCATAATGAGGTCAGAAGTATGCCTGCCCCAATGCCCATGATGGAGTTGCTTAGATATAACTTTTATTTTTCATGACTCTGTTTCAGTGTTCCCTAGATGTACCATCTACTGAAGATCTTGTAGAAATATGGCTAGCAGAGATTATGGCATCATTGACAAGGACTAGCTGGCGATCATAGGGCTTCTCTCTCTGCCTCTTGTTCACATTCTTCATTTAAAAGTCTGTAGTTTATCTGCTGCTTTGAAGAAACTGAAGATATATGGTATTAGCATCTGAAAGTGATGCAGCATTTAGGTAATCATGAATATTTGATATGTGAATACAAATAATTTGATGGGACTTTTATGGTGCTGTTGCACTGAAGTTTTGACATACATGGATTGTGTTTTCTAATGAAGTTGCTCTCCCGTATTTTAAAAGTCGTCTTAAACTCTAAATTTCGTGTTAGACTCTTAGAGCAAAGATCAAGATGAACACAAAAGTCTCCAAGCCACATAATTCATCACCACTCTATGCAGTTTTGAAAGGGAAGAAATGAATCTGATTTAGAGGCAAATCCCTGAATGTAATACAAATTATCCAGAAAATTATTTAAAAATCACAATGCATATGAGGTTAGCTCAATTTCGCACTCTTACTAACTACCTCATAGAGTCAGAGGAATCCTATTTTCCACTAGGTTTCATACTTGCACATCCATTGGTGTTGCAAAACAACTTCCTGAGATTACAGTTCAGAGTTCAGACTGATGATTCTTTGAATAAGGGTGACAAGGTTGATGCTAGTGCCTGGGATGCAATTTGTCCCTCATCTGGCTCTTTCTTAGGGGAAAGTTGCTGTTGTTATGCTTAACCTGCTTTACAAATGAAGCTTACTGTTACATTCAACCCATCCAATGGGTGAAGCAGAATAACTATAGCAAGGTCCAAAAAATTGCAGTGTCAATTTGGTGGATCTCTTCTTATGTTTCTATTCCGGAACTAAGACAAGAAGTGCAAACCTCATGAAGTAATATAAACATAAGAAGAGATCCATCAAATTAAAACATAAGAAGATATCATTTTGTATGAATTATGCTACTCTTTTTGTTTGTGTCTAAATTCTTTCAGTTTTATGGTGTCAAAACAATAAAACAGAAAAAGAGTTCTCCTACTTTCAGCCCTGAGTGAATAACTTGCCTTTATTTTATATATCGCGTTTGTGATTTGCTACTAATTTTCTTTCTATTACCAGAAGGGTTCTTGAATATTGATGTGTTAAATGCAATAATTTGATAACTTTAGCTACTAATCTTCTTTCAGATATGACAGGAAAGAGCGCCAATATTTGAAGTCACGAACTGTTAAATCTTCTTTTCAATTCCAAAGGAATCTACAGCCTAGCTTGTTGCCTAATTCCTACTTTAAAAAGCTTTTCCATGTATGCTGCTTGTATTAGGTACTTCATTTACTTCTACATTCGCCATCATCTTCGCAAGATGACGCCTTTCATGCCTGATTATGAAACTTCCTGATACTGTCTGACCTTACTTGGAAATATTTAACTTATACAGTTGTAGTGGAGTGTTTGTAGTCCTGCAACAGTAAGCTTTTCGCATAACCTATTTTAGCTGCCCCTTGCTATTTTTTTTTTCTTATTTCCTAGTTCTTAACTTCTTTCCAATCACTTCATAGCCAATGATGCGAAGGATCTGATTCTGGACTGTCCCATAGTGCAGGAAGAGTCTTCATTTTTTCTTTTTAATTGTATGTTTTTTTACAACTCTATTTTTTGTCTGGATCTCATATATCATTAGTACCTCAATCGTATCTGAATGAAATTGGAGATTGAAGAACTTTGATCTGCCTGATAGATCCATATTCTAGTTACGTTGGTATAGAAGACTGAATAATGTAAAAAGTTGGTCATTTTTCGCCCGTTGCTCCTGTTTCGACACTTTCAATCGGAGTTAACGTGAACCTTTTTTTCTTTGCTTGTTCTCGGAAAGTTAGGTGAAATCATCCCTGACAGACGGGTAACTTGATGTGAAATAGAGAGTTCGTGTAACATAGCTAATAGCTTTGCCTTTTCTGTTCATTTACTTACTGTTGTGTCACTTGTGTGCATAGAAATCTTTGGTTTTTGGCATCACTTATTCTATGGCATTAAAACTTGTCGACTGGAAAATTTATGAAGTGGATCTAGTTCCTTCTTGATCAGTCCTCTTATATCTTGATAGGTCTCTGAAATTAATATGCAGGAGAGCCATTCATCTTGTTATGTTTATTTTTTGCTTCAAATTGATTGGAGTGGCCCCATTCATAACATGTTTGAGAAATTCATATTTCTTTGATTAAGATAGTAGACGTGAAAAGGATAATATGTTTGTTTTGGACCACATAATTGTAAGAACTCCATGGAGCAGTCACCTCACCATCATCCATACTGTATGTATCTGGTAAAAGACAAATGGGAATACTATTGTGTTGCCAATATTTAGCTGAATGCTTTATTATGTCAAAGAAAATATCATAATCATCTTGCACTACAATTTTTCAGAGCAAACATTATTGTTTAAGCTCCAAATAAGGCGTGAAAGCACGTGGCAAAACTTTATTGGGTGTTAACGTTTAGCTATACATGATTATCCTTGTGATAATTGGACACCTGACACCTTATAAAATAAGCTAAATGTAAATAATTGTCTTTCTTCGTCCCCACTTTAATGTTTAATGTGCTTATTTCAATGGCATTCTTGTCAATTTTTTGCGTGTTATGGTTAGCTAATTAACATATTGAGTATATAGAGTTTTCTCTGGAAAATTAAGCATGTGCACAGATTAGTAATTTAGTATCTTTGTAACTTGTATGGATCAAGTTCATCAATAGGTTTGAAGTTATTGGGTTCTTGTTTTAAGAGATCTTTGGAAATGATTTGTTGAAGGAATGAGAAAGTGTTGTCCTTAGTTAAGTGACAATTTATAAGTATGGTTCAATCAAATGGCTTTGAGGTGAATCAAGAGCCAAATAGTAGTAGTGCCTTACAGTTTTTGGACCCAGAAGTTATTTATAAAGAAGGTTTCCATTTCTAAGTAATTGCATGACAGGAGATTACATATGATAATATCATTGAATTTCCTTTTATATGTCGAATAATGTTGAAAGTTTTAAATCATTTATATAAGTTTGTGGCAAAAAGATAAAAATAAAATAAAATTGTTTTGCTATAAAAAGAGAACACGTGTAATCACTTGATTGCATCCAATATTAATTCATTGGGCCTTCCAATCTTCATCGTGGATTCCTTTCTAGTGTATTCTACAAACAGTAATACACAGTACAAGCACAAGTCACGACTGCATATACCCGAGGTAGAGGCATGAAAGAATGACATCGCTTCCCACCTCATATCCCTGAGGTCTAGGGATCAAACCTCATGAGACTCATTTGAGGATTTCCCTTATCCCCTCAAACGAGTCCGACGAAAGGGCTACTATTATGTAATCAAGCATCGTTTTCTAAAAGTAGCACGTAAAGTACATGTGAGGTATAAAATTATGATTATGTGAATCATTTTGAGTTGATGAAATTGAATATAGCAGCTGCAAATGTTGGTGATATGTATGCATCAGTTGGAGCTGAAAAGACAGTTAACTTTGCCACTAAACTTGTAGGAGTAATATTATTCTTCATGATCTACAAATTAAGAGTGATCTAATTTAAGCTAAGTTTTACCCTTAAAACTTCTAGACTTAGAAAACAAAAATCATGGAATAACAGGGTAAATGAGTATTGATTAATGGTAGTATTCTTGCACCAAGATTATTAGATAAGATTAAGCAGCAATGATTTGTTGCTGTTGAGCTTCAAGCTTAAGTTCTTCCTTCATCTTCCTTATAAACTCCTCAATCTTCTTATTCAATTCTTCTGTATTGGTTGCAGGTTCTTCACTTTCTGTCTCTGAATCATTATTCTGTTCCTGTCCATCAACTATCCCACTGTCCTCCTCGTCGTTATCCATTTCAATAACACTTTCATCCGCGTCTCCATTATCTTCTGCTCCAGTCTCATCAAGCAGTTCATCATCATACAGAGGGTAGCGTTCTTCGACGTTCATGCTATTTACATTGATAACGTTATCAGGTTCAGCATCGGCCTCCATCTGATCAAGCCCTGTAGAAGGCAAATAGGAGGCTCTACCAGCAAGAAAGACGAGGATTCCGTTGCAAAGGAGAAACATGTACTTCCTCTCAAAGGTTTGGGTGACAAAGGTAAGGAGAAACGTTGACAAATTATACGTGTAAGTGTGAAGGAAGGGGAGGCCTGTGAAGAAGGAAAGGAAGAAGGATGATACAGATATTAGGAGGATTAACAGTGAGGCTTTTCTCAAGTAATATTGGTACATGCTTATTCTATTTGGCAATAATATTGGATTATCAAGCTTTAATACCTCATTTTGAAGGTCCATTATGTTATTATTCATGGAGATGGTGACACAAAATTTATCAATCATGCACAAGCAGAGGGCTCTCCTGCCTTATATATAGAGAGGGCAACCAACAATTATACTATTGGAAGTTTGCATGGGAGCTGAATTTTCATATTGTATGGTATAATAAATAACCATGTTATCCTTTGTGGGACATAAGAGATCATGAATTTGAACCATAGATTAAAGGGATAAAGAAGTAAAGTGATCAAATAGTTTGCCTCTAATTATTCTACCTGCTTTTGAAGGTTCTAGTTATACAAATGCTAGATCTTACAAAGGGGGATGATGGTGGACGGTGGTTTATTGATTGGGTTGATATTCTACTTGCTCGCTAGTCATATATCACAAGTAGAGTCTAGAAGCTGTGATTGCCTTTGCAATGTTTATATGTGGAGCCCACTGAAGACATTAATCAAATTTCATGAATTACTTTTTTTTTATGATATAATTTTTATTTCATATATACTCCTCCGTCCCTAAATAGAGTTCCCATTTTTTTATTTATGTCTGTCCTAAATAGATTTCTCATTTCTTTTATTCTATTTGGGCCCACCAATTAAAATATATTCTTACGCTTTTTATTTTTTATTATATTACCTACCACTTTCCCATAAACAAGATGACTTTTTAAAGTGACCCACATTCTCTCTCTTCAATAAACAATTCATAAATAGTGTACCAACTTCAATATTTAATTTTGATTTAATACAACTAAAGTCTCACTTATGATTTCTCCTTAATAGATTCGACTCCATGATCACAAGCATATATACTAAAGTCTTAACCACTTAACCAAATGATACTTGATGTTATCATTTTAAAGTAAAACTTAATAAATGAAAGATATAATTACCCGGGGCGTAGCCCGGGCTTAAAAACTAGTTACTAGTAAAACACCGGCCAATATTACCCTAGAACCCGTACATCCTTTATAGATCAAAAGCTTCCAACCTCTTACAAGAATTAACAATTTGTATTGTTTATGTTGATTCTTTGTATGTCATAGGATCGTTATGTATACAAGTCAACTTAATGCATATGTAATCTCTTTGTGATTTGGCGCGCTAAATCTTATTACATATATACAGTACACCTTGTATTATCGATAGGTTATAGTCTTGTGTATGTCAATGTGAACGTATCAACAAGTAAACATACTTTTTCTAGTATTACCAAACATTGAGAGCCCTGATGGCTGATAGTAGCTAACTAGCTACCCCCATTTCTCAGGGGGCACGCGCAATTGTTCGAACCTCACCAACAGCAAAAAGGGCTAGGGGAGGGGGTCGGTCAATGTCTATCTTCTTCCCTCTCAGAGCAAATTTGGTTCACTATTTTTAAACTTCAAGAAATGATATCAATTACCTACTCCTTTTCTTTTCGTTAATCTATTACCATTATTTGGTGGTAATGGATTTTCCTAGTCCATTGCCTTTCATTCCCCTCAAATAACAAATCTATTTTTTAGTGATGATGATTACCAATTTATCTGCATTACGCAGCTTGAATCAAACACTCGACAAAAGGTAGGTACAAATGAGCAATTAGTTGATGTGATCAAAGTCCTTTATCCTAACAATTAAAGACATTCCAACAGCTCCAAGCTCGATATGATCCACGGCACCTGTCATCCAATACATCAGTCATGCATGCACCACTTTGTATTGAAGCACATTATAGTAATTATTCTTTTAGTTGGCAGAACAACTATTACTTCAAGTAATTAATTACGTACTGCTCCCTACTGTAATAAGAGTATTCTCATATAGTCATACATTTGTTTATAAATAACGGTTAGATTCACTTTTTTATGTAACCATATCTAGGGTTGGCAATTAGGTCGGGTTTGTGTTCGGATCGATAATAAATGGGTAAAAAAATTCCTCAACCCAAACCTAACCCATTTAATAAACAGGTCGAAAAACTCAACCCTGACCCGACCCATTTAATAAACAGGTTACCCATATAACCCGTTTAACCCATTTAACCATAATTATCATTATATTGAAAAATATAAAAAGCTAAATGAGTAAGTTCACTATTGAAAGTATGCATGTTTAGAGTTTCTTGGATTGATTATGACCTATTTTGGCAGTATTTTACTTTTTTTAAAACTAAATTTTAGATTTATCAGTATATTTTTTCGAGAATTTTCTATATGTTTAAGTTAATAAGGTCAAAGCAGGTCATTTTCAGGTCGGAAATGTCAACCTGAACCTAACCCGTTTAATTAAATGGGTTAATCATGTCAACCCATTTACTTAAATTGGTCAAAAATCCAAACCCTAGCTCGCTTATTTCGGGTTAGGTTCGGGTCGGGTTGTCGGGTTGTCGGGTTGGGTCAGCTTTTGCCAGCCCTAACCAGATGTGCTTATTTGACCATTAATATCTTTAATTACACACAAGTAAAATTATAAAAAGTTAATATTTTGAAAATATAGATTGAGACGAATCTAATAAGATCCCACTTGGTCATATTTTTCTTTATATAATAAGGTGAATATAGAATTAAAATAGTTAAGTGTCAATTTACTCAAGTTAGAGAGAAGGGTCCGGTTCACATGCATGCTGCCTCGGTGACTCCTGAATTAGCTGTGCTAATTGATCTCCTACTAGTAGCTTGCAGTCCTATTCATTGCCATTCTACTAGTATATTCTCATAATCTCTTGTTTATTTACTCATTGCAAGTCTTTTATTCATTGTTAAAAGTCGTTTCAAAAAAAAAAAAATCATTGTTAAAAGTCCACTATCTTTTAACCTGATTTTTTTTTTCAAAAAATGCATGGGGCATTCAAAAGTCAAAACTCTGGATAGAGGGCAATATATGATAGATTCATAGTGATGGAGAGAAAGGACAGAAATTGGAGGTCTCTAACCATATACTTCATCCGTTTCATAATAAGTGAAACATAGGAATTGGGCACAAGATTTAATAAACATCACTTTCAAAAGTCAAAAAGTCATAAAATGCCCTTTACATTATCAAAAGGAGGAGAGAGAAAGGCAAACCACACAAGTTTGTGATGGGTACTCTTGTCATTTTGTCACTTTCTTTTTTCCATTTAAGGTATGTTTCACTTATTTTGAAACGTTCTAAAATAGTAAGTGTTTCACTTATTATGGAACGGAGGAAGTATATATATACTAGCCTTTATATGCACGCTATGCGTGTCAAATCATATATTCTTTAATTATTTTTAGTAATAATTTTTGTCAAAAATTGTTTAGAAAATTGAAAAGGGAAATTGTAGTTATGTATTTTTTGCAAATGATGAAGAAGATAATGTAATGATGAGGAATAAGATGTTGTAGTGTAACTTGTTTTTGGGATAAGAGATAAATTAGGGATTTTTTTTTTGTATGGTTGGCACTTGGCAGTTACCCTTCTCTTTTTATTTTTCTTTTTTTCACCCTTTTTTTATTTTTTGGTGTCCCCCATGTGTTGCCTTATATAATAGAGATAATCGCTTTATTTTCTTTTAATTTTATAAGGCAGGTACCATATTCAAGGTTAGCTTTTTTTAATCCTTAACTAGTTTATGGGATTGGGCGATATCTAGGGTTAGTAATATATATCTAATATTGTATAGTTTATTGGTAAGGATTTTAGTATATTATTTTGAACTCATGCAAAATTAGTAGGATGGTTATTAATTACATTTATATCTGCGCATTAATTGCACCAAATTGCTACTATATAAAACATTATCCGAGTTTGGTATCACTACTCCTATAGTCCTATATTTATATATAAGCTATTTGATCACTTGGTTCTTCAAAGTTCTGTTAGGTTACTTTCCTATTTCGTGCAGCAGTACTGAATACTGATAGCCATAGTGATAATCTTATTCGAGTTCTTATATACAAATTTACTGCTTGGTGGCTAAATTTGAAGCCTCAGGACCATGAGAACTACTGGTGGAAAGCTTTGTCACCTTCAAGTTTGCATGCTTTACAGCTTGCTCTTTACCATTCTGTTTCTACTTTCTATTATTTCAGGTAAACTCACCCCCCCCTTTCCCCCTTTCAAATTTTTAGTTTCTTTTTTGTAAAGAAATTTGCTAAATGCATAGTGCATGACTGCATGATAGTTCATTAGTTTGATCCTTTATATGTATAAGGAAAACTGTATAACATATGGTGAAATACTTCCTATTTTAGCTTGCGCATGCACATAACTGTAACCATTGTATATTTAGGTCCAAAATTTTATAGTATGTCTTTTCACATACTAGCTTGGTCTATCCATATATATATATATATTGTTCTAAAGTATTTCTATCATACAATGCATAAGTATTGTGTGATGTATGAAAGATACTCCATCTGTTTCTACCTATAAGGTGTTTTACTAAAAAAATTGTTCTAAAGAACTACCGCAGCAAGATCGAAAGTTATTTTTATTATATTAATACAGTATCCAATGTCAATTATTATATAAATAGGGGAAATACTCCATAGTAAGTATTTATAACAGCCAGAGAAAAAGAAAAAAAGAAAAAAGAGGGTGTTTAAATTGCACATATTTAATTTAGAGAGATTAAACTACTCCCTCCGTCTATAATATAGTGCTTGTTTCTTTTTTACACGATCTCCAAGATGGACATTTAACCTTTAATATCTACAATTCCTTATTAATAAAAAAATATATAAAATTGATATTATGAAACTATACATTGAGGCGAATCTAACAAGATACTCATGAGTAAATTTTTTTTATATATATTAATGAGAATATTTGGTCAAAAATTTTAAAATTTGACCCATAAAAAATGAAGCAATCATTATATCGGGGGACGGAGGGAGTAGTACAGTATCATGACTGATGAGGCCATGAGGGTTATCCAGTATCCACTATCCTTAAATACCAACATTCTTATGATCCTACATAGGCGTTACCTTGAATTAGTAAAATGTTCTCTGATTTTCTCGGGTAGTGAATATTGTACAAGTGTAGCTTTTTCACAGAAATGGGGTGGCTAGGTTACAGTAAATGAGAGGCAGTCCATTGCATGCATGCATTATATATCGCGACAGTGAATTTAGTATTTACTGCTTAACAAATGAATTGGCAGGGGGGTTAGGCAGCAGCAGCCGCATGTCGTTAGTAAAAGAGCGAAAAAGCAGCAAGGAGATTAACACTTCTAAAGTAGTAGTCATTTCCAACAACGACTCTGTCAACGCCACTAACTCTACCTTCTTAATGCGCAAGCTCCACCTCCCTCTCCCAACACCATCTGGTAAATTTTTTTTAGGCCTACCTTAATACTCCAGGTGCCCAAAATATAGTTCCGTTTTCTTTTACACAGCGTACCGATATTATAAATGTATACATCGAGACGAATTTAACAAGATCCCAGTATATTTTTTGTATACATTAATGAGAATATTTGGTCAAAGTTTTTAAAGTTTGACTCCTAAAATAGAAACATGAACTATATTTTGGAACGGAGGGATTAACTACAAGTGTAGTAGTACAGAATAACACACACTATTTGTGAAACAGGAACTATATAATTTTTGTTAGATGCATCTAGCTAAATACTATTATATCATTTCTCGTCTACTTCTAAGTTCTAGCTAAGCTAGCATCTATTAGACTATTACTATTACTGTCGTTACTTTTTCTTTCATTCAATATTAACCAAGGTCCAAGGTGATATTAATTTAATTAGTCCTAAGATCTTTGACCAATTTTTTTGGAGGTCATAGTTAATGAACTCTTACATATATATCATTCCTCCGTTTTTTTTTACTTGCAACGTTTTGACTTTTACGCTTGTCAATATACAACTTTGACCATTAATATCTCTAATTATATATTTGTGAAAATTATAAGAAGTTGAAATCATGTAAATATATATTGAGATAAATCCAACAACATCTTACATGCTAAAATTTATATTGTATATTATTCACAAATTTTCGGAGAAAGTAAGTGCATGAATAGTGCAAAAGTCAAAATATTGCAAGTAAAAATACTGAGGAAGTATATACTCTAGAAGGTACATCATCAATTGGCCGGGTCTTATTAGATTATTTGCATTGTGTATCTTTATGATGTAAACTATATATTGTGTATTTAAAGATATTAATAGTCAAATAGTATGTAGGTTGGAGATAGTTAGAAGGAAGTCAATGCATGTCAACAATGATCATGCCTTGTGAGTTGTGACACCACATTACCTGTACAAATATATATGTACAAGTTCCTATTATTCATTTCATTTGAGATTAATAATAGGGGGTCAAAATTATAAGAGAGTCACATAACTGAATTCTACTATAGAATATTTCTGACTTATGATCTCAAAAACTCTTTGATTTCCTTCTAATATAAAGAGTTACATTTACATTGCTCAGTCCCTTGTACAACATCCTTTGTCCAAGTCATATGAAGCTACCAAATAAGATTAATTATATGATTAACAAATCTTCAAGATTATTGTACTAGCTACTTCAACAATGATGATTATATATTGATGTTCACACTTATGGTACTGTTGGGTAGAGTGTTTTCAGACTTAAGCATGATTTTCAAATTTCCATGCATCACAATGATGTACATATATGCATATGCTATATATGGTGGACAGATGATGATGGATCAGAATATAATGGAATGGGATCATCATCATGCTCAAATGAAGACATAGACATATACCAAGGGCCAACCTCTCCGTTGCCCAGCGGAATCCCAACCTACACAGTTGAGATACTGAATGCCTGTGTAGACGGTTGCAGCATTGCTAACATTCACGTCAGCTGCGGGTGGTTCAGCTCCGCTAGGCTCATCGATCCAACCGTGTTCCGGCGACTCTCCTACGATGACTGCCTTGTCAACGACGGTGATCCGCTCGACGCCGGCCAAAGCTTGTCTTTTCAATATGCCAATAGTTTCCGTTACCCTCTCTCTGTTTCCTCTGTTGATTGCTACTGACATACTCCAATTACACCATACTTGTTGCAATAATAATACTCTACATGTGTATCCATAGTACTCAATATCTCATGTTACGTCCTCCATTTTCCATTTTACGTTGAATTTTACATTTCTCGCATGAGTTTAACTATTAATACCTTTTTAAAATTTATATTTCAAATATATGTTATAATAGAATTTATATTTATATGTTCATCAAATTTTTACTAACAATTTTTAATTGCCAATAGTAGTACATATATCGTGCAATTAATATTGCAACTAAAATTTGTTGAAAGATTTGTTACTAATGAATTAGTTTCGTAATAGCTTCATAAGCACAAGCTAATACTTCTATATTGTTAGTAATGTTGGCTAATAGTACTTTAATGGGTAGTTAGTAGTACCATGCTTCTGAAGTGTTATTGGTTACTAATTAATCATAAATCATGAGTTGGTAAGTAAGCGTGTATGTTAGTAGCTCACTAACTAAGTGTAATTGGTTAGTAGTGAGTTAGTTTGTCTAATTTAGTAATCCCCCGTTTCTATTTGTTCTTCCTACTTTGACTGTTTTTCTCTCTTAAAAAGGTTCTAAATAGGAAGAACAAGTAGGAATGAAGGGAGTAATAATAATGTTAGTTTTGTATACTTAATTACTTTTTAATTTGGGGGGGCCCCACTAGGGACCCTATGGTAAGATGAATGGTCATGCCAGACCGGAACCTCTTACAGGTTAACCCGACCTGGGTTTGCGGGCAGACATTTTGAGAGTTGGGGGGATGGTAAGGGGAAACCCTTCTCCCAAAGTGCCCCTAGTGGGGATCGAACCCCACCTTGAGGTTGGAAGGTTCTTTCCTTACCACTAGGCCAAGCTAGCTTGGTATATACTTAACGGTTTTTTCACCAAATACCCCCGACAAATCAAAAAATTCACAATATACCCTCAATGTTCCAAAAATTCACCATATACCCCTGAGTTTTCAAAAGCTGTTCACCGGATGCCCTTTTTCTAAGCGTCGTTAACTCACCGTTAGCTTTATTTACGATTTTGCCATCATTAAGCCCTAACCCTAAAAATGTAAACCCTAAAATGTAAACCCTAATCTAAACCCTAAAATCTAATCTAAACCCTAACCCTAAAATCTAAACCCTAACCCACCCCCCCCCCCCCTCCCCTCCTCCTCCGCCCCGCGCTCCCCTCCCCACCCCCCACCCGAATCCCCTCCTCCCCCACCCCCTTCGAACTCACGGGCCCCCACCCCTTCGAACTCATAGCCCCCCACCCCTTCGAACTCGTCGCTCCCACCACCCCTGCGAACTCGTCACTCCCCCTCCCCCGCCGCAAAATCGTTCCCGAGATTGTTCCCCCACCCATGCGAACTCGTCTCTCTAACGCGCCGTCGTTCAACGCAGCTTTTAAGATCTATGGTAGTATCCATTGAAACCCTTGATCCGTAAAATTGAAGAACTCGGTGAAAATTGGGGGTGATAGAAGCGAAATTAAGCTTGAGTTGGGATTAGAGTGACGAGTAGCGTGGTGGATTGTGCGTGCGCATGGGTTCGCCGAGTGGCCGGCTATGGCGAGAGAAGGGGGCAAAGGGGGGTGGGGTTCTCGCGACGGGGGTGGGGGAGGGCCTGGCTGGGGTGGGGTTTTGAAAGGAGGGCTGCGGAGGGGTGGGGGGAGGGGCCGGCTGGAGGGGGAGGGCGTTGGGGTGGTGGGGGGGGGGGGGAGGGGTTGCGGTGGGGTGGGGGAGGGGCCGGGTGGGGTGGGAGGGGGGGGGTGGGGGGGGCGGCGGGGGTTAGGGTTAGGGTTAGGGTTTAGGTGGGTTAGGGTTTGGGTGGGTTTGAGTTAGGGTTTACATTTTAGGATTAGGGCTTAATGATGGCAAAATCGTAAATAAAGTTAACGGAAGTTAGAAAAGGGCATTTTGTGAACGTTTTCGAAAACTCAAGGGTATATGGTGAATTTTTGGAACATTGAGGGTATATGGTGAATTTTTTAATTTGTCAGGGGTATTTGGTGAAAAAACTGTATACTTAATTACTTATATGTGGTTACCAGCACCAAGTTTTTGCCATCATATACTCTTACTATACTTTTTTTTCAATGGTTGCTACGCGCAACTCTTAATCAATAAACGTTACACACCCATACAAATATTTAAATTACCCTTAATACTAAATTTTAAGTCATCTTTAATCTTTTTTTTTTTAGGGGATCTTTAATCATCATTGGACCTGCACACACAAAGCCCACACCGGAGAAGAGAAATGACCACACACAAGCCCATATGAGGTTCCATCCTAAAACCACCGACAATGAGGAGGAGAACCCATTAAGCTTATATGTTAGTCACTCTCTCTCTTTTTCTTCAATGTGGGACAAGCTCACATGTGGGTTAGTTAACACCTTAACACTCCCCCTCACATGTGAGCTCATCTGAAATAACACCTCTACATGGAGCAAACACTATTATTGGGCCCTCCCTATATGGGAACAACAATGGGTCAGGATCGTTTTGCTCTGATACCATGACAAATTCATCATTGGGCCTGCACACACAGGCCCACACCGGAAAAAAGAGTGACCACACAAAAGCCCAGATGAGGTTACATCCTAAAACCAATTGGCAATAGGAGGATTAGCCCATTAAGCTAATATGTTAGTCAATCTCTCTCTTTTTCTTCAATGTGGGACAAGCTCACATGTGGGTTATTCATTGTGTTATGTCACTAGTTTATATTGGTTTTTAACTTTTGTGTTATATTATACACCATAATACCGTAATTTACACTTTCCTAATAAAAAATTAGATGAGCCTCACAATTTGACTTTTACACTTGCCAACGCATAAATTTAACCATTAATAATGGATAACTTATGTCCAAGGTTGTGAAAATAAAGATTAGCTAAGATATTTTGCATTTGATATAATTATATGAACTAAATGAGTAAATGGATATCAAGGACTAGGAGTGTAGAATCCTAAGATTTATATCTTGAAGAATTCCTTAACGAGGAGATAACAAAATATCATATGGACCCACTAGCTTCACATGAATAGACTTATTATTGACCAGGTTCATTTTATATGTGTTATCTTTTATTTGTTGTTACAATCAATATTTAATACTTTAAATTAATTACCTTCTTAAAATGGTGATTTTAATACGTAAAAGCCTAAAAGGTTAATTTGTAATTCAAATAAGACTGGTTGGCTCGATATTTGTGGGTTCCAATAAACGGAATCCATTACCTATGTCTTCATATCTGGTCCCCAAATCCATTACCATACCATTACTTGGTGGACTGGTGGTAATGAATTCATTTAGTTTTTTTACCTTCCTTTCCCCGTCAAGTTACATAATCTATTTTTTGGTGGCAATGGTTGATTACATTTCCTTTTTCATTCTATGACTTGAACCAAACACCCAATAAAGGTAATAGTTATTGTTATCATTCCTCTCCTTTTTGTATATTATATCCCTTTGCATCTCATGGCTTGAACAAAAGAAGTTCTTAAGAGGTATGGGAGAATTGCCTTAAAGGTTTCCACAAATATGGTAAGAGATCAAAATCTTGGTATGTATATACATACGATGAATATGGGAGCTAGTATATCAGTACATGTCTTGATATTAGCTGAATACTACTCCTATATTAGTTGTTGTATTAGCGTTGTGAATTGGTATCTAAATTTCAAGCTAATTAAGATTATCTAGTCACCATGAATGCATGTGATAGGTTTTGCATGTTGTACTTGGTTTTGAGCATCTTCTCTCTACTTTCTACCACTGGTATTATACTCTGATGTTTTCTCTATCACCCTGTTTTTGCCATTTTAGATTCTAGGTCAGTAGGTTGTATATACCAATCTTGATTTTGCTGCTTCATGTCATGCAATGTCCTCTAATCTCTATATACTTTGATTTCTTTGCAGGGCATAGTACTAGTAGGAGGGTGGCAACCTTTCAAAGTGAAGTGTTTTTTAAGGACAATAACATTACTAATGTCACTGATAATTACATGAATCCTTATTCGATTGGTAAGTTATTAAAAATTCTTATTTCCAAAAATAAGATCTTTAGAATGAGGTTATTCTAAGCCATTATTAAAGATGGGGTTTTTTAAAATAAAGTTTATTTCAACGAAATTGTAACAAAGGGATTTTGAAGGAGGATTTTTTTAAGTATTAAGAGTAATCCTAAATTTGTCCCAAAATGATAAAGGAGGGGAATTATTAACATATGAGTTTTGTAAGCCACTCAACCTATATTGTCAATTGGTTTTTCGATGGAGTCCTGACCCATTCAACTTATATGTTGTCAGACTTTCCTTCAACTAAAGCCTATTTATCGTATATGAGAGCAATCTCTTAATGTAGATGCCGGTGCACTTCGAGCAAGAAGGATTTTTCTGCTTGGAGTCCGACGTATCAATAGTTCAAGGGTCTTCACCCCTATAATTTCTAGCAGAATTCCAACGTACACTGTAATGTATCCTCCATTTTCTTGTAAACTTCAATAAGCTCACTTCACTTTGGGAGAAGACAAAGAAGGTAGTACAAAAGTGAGCGAGAGATACTTTTGACACTATACATATGTGAAGTTTTTATTATAGAAAAAATTATGCTTCCTCCGTTTTTTAGTGCAAATTCTTGGGTGCTTTCAAAGGCACTTGAAACTATGTGCTTTCGAGCATATTTATTTGCACATATGTGATATGTCTAATAACCTAACAATGCAAATTATTGGGTGCTTTCAAAAGCACTTACAACTATGTGCTTTTGAGCATATCGATTTGCACATATGTCACATATTTTGCTCAATGAGTACATTGTAAAATGTTCAAATATAAAATGTACAAACAAATGTGAGAGGCAGCACCTGTGTCTAGGTGCTTTTGGAAGCACTATATAGACTTTGACCTACCAGCCCTGGGCCTTAATGTTAACACACCTCTAATTGACCTTGTCCAATTTTGTCTTAGGATATTTTGCTGTAAATATATGCGTATGTAGATATATGCTCTTAGTATTTAGGAATCTTCCTAACTGTGAATATCTCCTTGTAGATTCTTACCTTATTTTGTATTGCTTCCTTTTTGCCCTAGCTAAGGCTGTATATAACCAAGGTTTTAGTCGTTGTCATAATTCAAGGAAAGTTCTTCCCACAGAATTAACTCTTCAACCTAGGGTTATATAGTATTAGTCACCATGAATGCAAGTAAATATGTTTGCATGTTGTGCTTGGTTTGGAGCATCTTGTCTCTACTTTCAACTTATGGTAATACTCTTGATTTTGGTTCGAGCTGATTTTCAGTCAGACAATTATTTTGATTGAATATCTTTATATAACTTGTTTGCACAACTTTATAAATTCTAGCTTTTAATTTGTTTGTTTAATTAATGGTCTGACTACCAGTTTTTATTTTACAAAAATTTGCCTTTGGGTTTATGTCATGCAATTTCCTCTTATTTCTATATACTTTTATCGCTTATGTAATTTTATTTATTTTTTTATTTGCAGGACATAGTACTAGTAGGAGGATGACAACCCTTCAAAGATCAGGGTTTTCCAAGGACACTAAAAGTAACAATGTTACTACTAAAACTGGTATGTTACAAACAATCTCTTTTTTCCAATCAGGTTTTATGAACAAGTTTTAGTACAAAAGGAAATTATTATAAAAGGACTATATATAGAGAGCAAATTATTATTCTATATTTCACTGCTT
The DNA here is from genome assembly GCA_947648045.1 of Beta corolliflora. NCBI lineage: Eukaryota > Viridiplantae > Streptophyta > Magnoliopsida > Caryophyllales > Amaranthaceae > Beta > Beta corolliflora. The sequence goes on from CANSZD010001587.1 coordinate 232,830, forward strand.
GTAAGAAAATAGATACTGTGGATTCAATCAACAATATTAGTTATTTGTTCCATCATGATGACCGAAATACCATTTTCACTCCCTCTTGGGAATTTTTTTCGGTTTCGCGAAACATTGTTGATTGGTTAGTGGTGTTAACTAGTTAAAGATTTTCCAAAAAAAAAGATTTGTAATGAATTTTGATTATCAATTTGCAAATTCTTCCTCAATTAGTTAAAAAAATGAAATTGACTGATATTATGACGATACTAGGTAGCATAGATATCATTATGGGAGAAGTTGATCGTTGAAATGATAATTAATACAACAGAAGTACAAGCTATCAATTCTTTTTCCAGATTGGACTTATTAAAATTTGTGAAAAAGTCCGACCTTGATGGTTATGTTTAACAATTTAAGATCTCTCGCATCATATTAAAGTTGTTAAGGCAGAAATAGATTTACAATAATATTGATGAGCAATTTTTGCTCTCCGTGGTCTATGGAATAGTATACTTTATATTATAGGTTGATACTACCTCCGTTTCTTTTTAGATCTACACTTACACTTTTCACGCACGCCGACGCACTACTTTGACCGTTTTTATATCTCTAATTTTGTATTTGTAAAAAATATAAAAAAGTCGATATTCTAAAACTATATATCGAGGCGAATCAAACAAGCCCCACTTACGACTATATTTTTTCTCTAACCATAATTCACAAATGATAGTCAAAAGTGAAATTTGTGAATAGTGTCAAAAGTGAAAGGGTAACTATTAAAAAGAAACGGAGGTAGTATTATTATAACGCACGACTGAGTAATATTACCTAGCTAAATAGAATAATAGCTCTCTGTATATATAATCATGCAGGTATACATCGAATAGGAGGAGGATATACGTGCTCAGAGTCTGACATAATTGTAGACCAAGGGCCTTCTGCACCATTGCCTAGCGGAATTCCAACCTACACAGTTGTACTATGCAATGCATGTGTATCTGGCTGTAGCATCACCAACATCCATCTCAGATGCGGGTGGTTCAGCTCCGCTAAGCTTGTTGATCCCTTCGTGTTTCGAAGACTCCGTTTCGATGACTGCCTTGTTAATGATGGCAAGCCCCTTGATGCTGGCCAAAGCCTCACTTTCCAATATGCCAACACTTATAGTTACCCTCTCTCTGTTTCCTCTGTTGTTTGCTTATGAAATATCCCTATGCCATAAATATGTGTAATCATGTAATTGTCAAAATGATTACACATATAGTTATATTGATCATCAACAATTTAGCTGGTAAGTTGGTGTAGTTAAGGGGAAGTATATAATTATATACTTCCTGTCAGTCTATCATCATTCAATATTAAGAATTAAGACATTGATAAGTAGGAGAGCTTAAGGGGAAGGTTTTCTACTTAATAAAGCTTTGACAGTTTTATTACTTGATTCAATGCTAGTCCAAGCGAGTATTACAACTTATATTATACAATTGGGTGTACATGTACATCCAAAGCTATTATTTTGCTTATTGGTCATCTTAATTGCTCGTTTGGAGCTTTTCAAATGAGCACTGAGCGCGGATAGGCTATAGGTATACGGGTGTGCTGTTTATGGCATAGGTTTTAGTGAATATTGCAATTTGCATCCCAGGTCCCTTCGGTATTATGGTCAGTTTCAAGCTTTTGGCTTCAACATCTAGAGATCATATGATATAAATTGTATACCAAACTCAAAATTAGTGGAATTGTACTCAATTAGTCATTTTGTTTACTTACGCTTCTTGTTTAGGTAATTAATCATAACCAATTTGGCCAAATTAGACTTTTAACAATCCTTTTGATGTGACATTTATATATGTAACATTGACTGAAATTGATATTAAGAGCAAACACTTTAGCTAGTTAATTAATTAGATGAGTTACAGAAGAATAAAGCTTGTATAAAGTCTGAGATTAGTAAAGCCTGAACAGACTAATTTCTGAAAGAACTAGAAATTGAATATGAGCTTGATTACTTGACTCAATTCATTTGTAGAGGTTGACATGCTCACTAAACAGAACCTAGCTAGCTGTGTAGTACTTTTATAAATAATGGCATAGCATAACAAGAACAAAAATGGTAAGAGTTGTAATCTATAACGCACGAAAACCTCTGGACCTAATGTTGTCCCATTTTCAAATGGTTTCCGTTTTTGCTAATGAAGCATGTGCCACCCAGGACCCCACATAGGTCCGCCCCTCGACCTAAGACTTCTCCGTTTCGTAAATATTTCCACTTTCGAAACCTCAGGCTGTGATATAATGAGGAGTCATCTAGTAACTAGTAACTAGTAACTAGTAACTAGTAAGCATACTCATAAGAGAAGTCGGAGACGCCAACCATAGAGTAAAGAACTTGAGAAATGATGAAAATAGAGCCTCCAATAATAATCAATGTGAGAACAGCAGAAATGGGGTTCTTAAGGAGTTCATATATAGGCTGGAAAACAGCATATAAAACCCCTGTACTCACAGTGAGTGCATACAATGCATATCTTCTGACATTTTCCCAGAATTCCTCCATCAATGGGCCTTCTGGGCCTAAAGCCCACGCCTTATCTTGGTCCATTATCAGCATCAAAAGCCCAATTGAAACAGCTCCTGTAATCACCTGAAAACTCTTCATCCTGTTAATCTCTTCATCATCATCTTCATCTGCTGATGCTGCTGATAAAGTTGCATCTTTTTCTTTGTTATGTGATTTTATCAACCAATATTTAAACTTTGTGGAAAATTTAGGAGGGATTGGGATTCCTTTTCCTAGAAATGCAGGGGAATAAGAAGAAAAGCCGAAAGACGAGAACTTAAGGTTTGGATTTAAGGTGGTTTTGGTGTGTAATGGAAGAGAATGGTATAACAATTGAGACTTCATCAAAGTAGTCTTGTTTATTTTTTGGGTTTGGTTTGAAGAAATGAAGGTAGTTTTTTTGGTTGATCTGAAATTATTTGATGTTTTCAAAGAAGTGGATGAAAAGGTTGTGTTATCAACTACTCATCACTCTTTTGAGAAACTGGTCTTATCTTCTTCTTCATGTGTTTGTGTTGTATGGTTAATTGGTTGGTCTTCCAACGATTTTCATGCCTTATCTAAATATCTTTTGCTAAGTGGCCCTCTCTTGTTCATTCATAAATTCATATTCTGTATGGGTAACTTTTGTCCACTACCCCCAGTAAAACAGTTAATTCAGGACCTTTTTGTTCTTTAGTTCTTTTAAAACAAAAAACACAAATATGGAAATTAGCAAATGTAGTTTATGGTATTGTGTTGTTAGTTTCTAGATAAGCTTTGTTAGTATTAATATAACTGATTTTCAGTACATTTTACAACCTACATTTTAAAATAAAAATTGGAAATTGACAGTAATGTCGAACGGGTGCTAAGCTAATTAAAGTTAGAAGGTATTGAACAATGCAAGATGCTCTTTTTTTTTTGGTAAATTATGAAACTAATGACTATAAAACAAGAATAAGTTTATAAAAGGAAATATGTTGGATACAAAAAGAAAATCACGATCTTTGTCATAATAAAATAATGCCCAAATCATTTCTCTTAATGTAATAATTTTTTTATTTCATGATAATTTATTGCACTAAATGACACCTCTCGCAAGCTTATTAGTCAGACTTGCATATCAAACTCAATAATGGGAGTGAGGGGGATAGTAAGGGAAATCTTGCCCACAAAAGCCCTTAGAGTACTGGAGTTTGATCCCATGACCTTAAAATCATGAGGACAAATCTTTACCATTAGGCCAAGCCTTGCTTGGTTTATTAGCAACCCATATGACTTGTGTGTTATGTAATTAGGTCTTATATAGACGAAATGACAATTTTGATTGTAAGGAGGAAGAAGAGGTGAAAAGTGAAAAGTGAAAATCAAGAAGCTAAGTCAGAAGACATGAGGTTGACAAAAGTGGTAGCTACCAATTATTGCATGCACTTACCGATTTGATCAGTGTTTTTTTTCTTTTGCAAATAGAATAAAAACCATAATTTGATTTGTTTTTAAATTTAGTAAATTGTCATTTGTCTTGATGGATATATCATTAAGTTGTTGGTGAGAGGTCTCAAATTATAAAACCCACATAATACCACGTCTTAATAAATAAAAAGGATCAACGAAGAGCTTTTTTTAGAGGTACGTGTGGTTTTAGGTCGAGCCACGTATCTCACGTGCAAACTTAGTTTGATTAAACTCCCCGAGCACCTATTTCCCTAAGTTTCCCTCCCAGAGATAAAAGCAAGTGACAATAGAGCAAACACTCTTTGCCAAAAAGAAGAGTTGTTACCAAATATTATCTAATAACTTAGTATTACGCTCATGCTAAATTAATGTGGCCCTTGTAGTAGTTGCTTTGGTGGTTGTAACTCCTTTTTTGGTTATCAATAACAATTTTGAATTTCAAAAAAAAATGTGGCCCTTGTATCAAATAACTATGGGAAAAAGAAAGTTTTGTTCAAACAAATCCCTAAACCCCCGTTATCTTCATATAAAACTTAATTTATTGAGAATTGATTACTTAATTAGCTTGATCAATAAAAATCAATAACTTCATCATAAACCAATAACAGATAATAATCTTCAATTCTAATTAAATAAAATTTTAATATAATAAAAAATCCATCAAAAACAGTATTTCTATTTCATTCTTATATTTTCCCATGCCCTAAATAACACAAAAAAGTAGGTTTTTCCTTCATTTTATTTACCAAAATTTTTTCCAAGAAAAATACTTCCTTTATTCTGAAATATTCACTCATTTCAGAACGGAGAAGTATAAAAAATTGGAAAAATTGATTTAATCAGTCCCAACTATGGGCGTCCTGACAAAAACAGTCTAAACTATCGTTTTTTATTTGTTCATCCCCAAACTTTCAAGAAGTGTTTACAATAAGTTAGTTCCAAGCAGGGTAAAAAAACCCACTGTACTGTGTAATTTGCCATTTTTTTAATTTTTTTTTTTCAATCTTCTTTCTCCCTCCTTCCTTCACTACTCCCTCCTCCTCTCCTCTCGCCACCACCACCCCCCCCCACCCCCCGCCACCCCCTCCCCCGCCCACGCATCCCCGACCACCCTTCCCCCGCCACCCCTCCCCGGGCCACGCATCCCCAACCACCCCTCCCCGCCCACGCATCACCAACCACCCCTCCCCCGCCACCCCTCCCCGGCCACGCATCCTCGGTCACCCTTGCCCCGAACCCCTCCCCGCCCGAACCCCTCCCCTTCCCCTCCACTACCCTCCCTTTCCCCCGCCCCGCGCCGCCCTCCCCGCCACACATTCCCCCGCCCGAACCCTTCCCCTCCACTACCCTTCCCCTTCCCCTCCACTACCCTCCCCTTCCCCCACCTCCTCTTTCCCCTCCCCTTGCCACCCCTCCCCTCCCCGCCCTAAAACATACCCCTGCCCCCGTCATATATCCCCCAGACCTTCGAAACCCCCCCCCTTCCCCCCACCCTCCCCGCACCCTGAAAGACTTCCCTCCGACCCGAAGCAACGGCTAAAGGAGAGAGAGACGCGAGCAAGGTTTGCGCGACCCATCACCAGGCAACCAACAACAACCGCGCCAGAGCACGGGCTTCACGGGCTCTTCGATTTCAGCCGGGCTTCGGTTTGGGTGTGTGAGAGAGGTTGTCATTTGGGTGGAAGGGAGAGGGAAGAGGAGGGGTGGTAGGGGAAGGGGGAGGAGAGAAAGACCCGAAGGAAGAAATGGAAGAAAAACAGTCAAAAAAAGAGAAAAAAGAAAAATAGGATTTTTTACCGGTTTAACAAGTCATCAATCGACTTGGACCACCGGTGTAAAGTGGGGGTTAAAGTTGGGACTGAACAATAAAAAACGATAATTAGGACTGTTTTTGTCAGAATACCCATAATTGGGACTGTTTAAATCAATTTTTCCTAAAAAATTTGTGTTACTAAATATGGCCTCTTGAGAAGGTGACCCACACCACACCACCACTACACAAAAGAAAAGCCACCAGCAACAGCAACAAGGTTCAACTTCAATCCCTGCAACTGACGGCGCAATTCTCTTCTCTCTCTTCTCTTTCTCACCGTAAAGTTTGTCTCTTTTTATTGAATGGCACATCACTTCATTTTCCCTCTTTCAAATCTCCTCTTTATTCCTCCTTTTTTCTGATTTTCTCTCTCCTCCAACCTCTCACTTCCACTCTTCTGTCTCCTTCACCATCTTCTCTTCTTCAGGTACTTACTTCTCCATCTTTTTTTTTCTGGGTTTTCTTCAGTTATTAATTATGGATGAATATAATATATCTGGGTTTTACTCGCATTACAGTTTACATTACTATTCTGTGTATAAATTTCATACTGTGTGTTTGTTATTTTATTGAAAAGTTTGAATGTTTTACAGTTTTCCCATGTTAAATTCACCTGTACAGTAGCTGATTTCCTGCAAATTTTTCTGGGTATGAATTTTTTCTTCAATGTTGTGAAGTTTGTGGGTGTGATTTTAATCAGGATGTTGACTGAAGATGAGGGTTTTGTGTCATGGGAAGAACGGATTATTTCACAGGAACGAGGCAACCGTATAGTTCACTATTTCCTTACTGACTCTTTTGGGAATTCGGTGCTCGCTGTTGAAGGCACTGAGAGGAGTGTCAGACATATGACTTATGTTGTTTCTGAGGGCTTTGTAATGGACTATGGATCTTTTAGTAATGTTAATTTTGCCACCAAGTGGCGGTCTCGAAGAGAGGTCATAGACTGGCTTACTAAGCTAGTCGCCAAGCATCAGTCGCGGTTGGGTGAGTCTTCATGATAATGTACTGCAACTGTATGGATGTTTTATTGTTTTTGGATTATTAGGGTTTTTTGCATCAAATTATAGACTTCCCCTCCCCCAAACGAATGGGTTGATCGATTTAATGGGAATGAAAGATATGTGCTTGTTTTGCTCATGCTTTATCTATTGTGTTTGATGAGTTAGACCGTTAGAGATGTACACTTATGTCATGTCTCCTTCCAGGGGGAGGGGGGGGGGTTTGAAGCTTTCAATGGCGTAGGTTCCTTTTTTATATGTTTTACTTCTTACCCTTCCTAGGCAGGCTTTATTGCTGGTTTGATACAAGACTCTGAAGAAATTGTTAATGATTTTGCATCTAATTTTCCACTAGCACATTGAATATTTTTTCTTTTAATACTATACTACCTTTTCAATTTTTTTATCCTAGAAGTTTATGAGCGGTAAAGAAGTTGATTTTTCTTGATGCTGGAAATGCATTGTGGACATCTAGAAGGGATGTTCTATACAAGTTTATGCACAAACTTATCACTGCTCCTTTGATTTATGACTTCTTCCCAAACAAGCTGTTGGTTGTTACGGGACTTTGACGTGCCATTCCTTTTTTTTCCTGTTGGCATGATAGAGAAGAACTAATTATTTGCATACAGTATCTGCATTTGAATCTCCATTTCCTTGACGGGCATATAACCTATGGGAACTGTAAGCTGTTAGAAGGACCAGAGAAAATAAGGTTAGTGGATGGAGATGGAAATTGTGCACGCGTATCAACCTAAGATCAAATATTTGCTAGAAAGTTAATGGAAAAATATATAAGCTAAGAGTTTTCAAACAAGTCAACCCTAAAAGGGAATTGTATAAGTTAGGATCTAGATTTTGTTGCCAATTATGCTGTTCAGTGATCAGTGTATGACTCAGAGAGCTCAGTATTCTCTTAAAATACACTGACGATATCTAGTATATCACTGTAATGGTTGGGATTAGCTAAAGCTTGGCGAACTTTTTTTAAAATTTCCTCTTTTGCCTTTTATCTATAATTACCCTCTCACGCAAGCTATTTAATACTCCTTATGATAAGATGTAGCTTTGCCAGGTTCGGGATTCACTAAAGTTGATGGAAATTCTGTCAACTTGCGTGGATAATCAGAAATTCAAACTTTAATCAGAAACTCAGCTCTAAAAAAATGTTTATACAATATGCCAAATGTATAGGGGCATGCCGTCACAATTCTAGAATGAAATAGAAGTGTAGAATTCCTCATGTAACTTAGAAAATGAAAACATAAGCTCACTAGGAACAGAAAAACATATTTTTGCCACTCTAAAACCTACTTCTTAATGGGCTAATAAACATTGTGGTTATTATAATAAATTAATAAGGAAACAAAATAAATGATATGATACATCCAAACAGATTTAGAATATATCTTCTAACCCGGTTTTAGCAAACACTTTCATCTCACACGCCCAAAACGCACAAGTACATGTGACGCATTTAAGCTCGCACATGCGAGATGGCCATTCTTCTTCTTGCGTGGCTTTGTCAACGTTGCTTCTTGTGCATTGCATGCCGTTGCTTGTTGGTGGGTGCATCCAGGATCATGGTATAGTGTCACGTACTTAGTCCGCCCGTTCGATGTACTCTTATGCGGACAACGTGATGACCTCCATTTTCAAAGTCTGTCGCTTAATATGGTTATTTTTTATTTTAATAATCACATAATCTAGTTTTGGTGATACATCATGTCATTATATGAAAATGAAGAAGGGAAAGGCAAAAACGCTTCCATATAATCTCTCCTTCAACCACCCCTCCCGAGACAATGAAGCTATGAAGAAAAAAATCGAAGAAGGGAAAGGCAAAAATTAATTTGGAGTACGCCATAGTAATCTTTGGCATATTCACATTCATATTTACATGTTTTTATTTGCAAGTTTGCTCTCTTTAAAGCCGTATATTTAACTCTAAGATTCATTGTGTACGTGTCAACTCCGCCTCGTGAGTGTCGTGGTGACATTCACCGCCCTGGCCTCAAGCCGGATAAAGGAGGAGAGTTGCGGTAGGTTTGGGCGGCGCAAGATAAAACATAGTCCCATATCATGACATGAATCGACAAATGAAAAACGTGGGGGCGCCCCCTACTCGGCGACGCGCTCGCACTTCATAGACCCGGGTGTAGTGATAAGTATGCAAGGGTTGCTAGGTCGTCGCCGGAAGCGGCGCGCCATCCCCGCGCCGGGGTGGTGTCAAATATGCAAGGGTTCCCGCATCGGGGACGGGTGCGGGTAAAGAAGTTAGTCCAGGGTAAGGGGTAGTGGTAGGGGTAGTAGGTTGCGCTTTGGAACATGGAACATTGGCTCTTTGACGGGAAGATCGGCGGAGGTGGTGGAGGTTATGAGGAGGCGAAAGATTCACATAATGTGCCTTCAAGAGACTAAGTGGGTTGGTGGAAAAGCAAGAGAACTAGCCCCGTGGGGTTATAAGCTTTGGTACTCGGAAAGGATAAGTGTAGGAATGGAGTAGGCATCATTATTGATAAGGAATATATTGATGATGTGGTGGAAGTTTCGAGGAAGAGTGACCGCATTATGAGTATCAAGGCTAGTATTAGGGAGTAATGCGGTGACTATCATAAGCGCATATATGCGCCGCAAGTAGGATTGGAAGCATTTATTAAACAACAATTTTGGGAGGATTTGGAGGAGGTTGTGCAACGAGTGCCTATTAATGAAAAATTGATCATTGGTGGGGATCTTAACGGACATGTGGGCACTAGTCGAGTTAGCTTTGAGAGCATTCATGGAGGTTTTGGGTATGGGGAGAGAAATGAAGTTGGAAGTGATATCTTGGATTTCGCATTAGCCTATGGTCTTAGTATTATGAACACTTGGTTTGAGAAAAGAGAATCTCACCTTGTGACGTATAGGAGTGGAAGTAACGCGAGTCAGATTGACCTCTTTTTAGTAAGGAATGGTTGGCGGAAGAGTTATACAAACCGCAAGGTGATACGGGTGAGAGCGCGACCACCCAACATAGACTAGTCGTGCTTGATTTCCGGGGTAGGGAGTCTTTAAGAAAGCGAAAACCCAATGTGGAGCCGCGAATCAAGTGGTGGAAGCTCCAAGGGGAGCACAAAGAGAACTTCTTAGCTAAGATGGCTAATAAAGATATTTGGGCTTGTAACACGGAAATGGATGTAGATTCGATTTGGACAAAGATAGAACTTGGTATAAAGGAAGTGGCGAAAGAGGCCCTTGGAGAATCTAAAGGAACTGTACCATCAAGTAAGGACACATCTTGGTGGAACGAGGAGGTGAGACAAGCGATAAAAAACAAACGAGAAAGTTATAAACTTTTGGGAAAAGATAGCAACGATGTGAACTATGAGAAGTACAAAGAGGCGAGAAAAGAAGCAGCTAAGGCAAGAGGGAAGCTAAAGCACAGGTAAACAAAGAGCTTTATGCAAGATTGATACGACGTAAGGTGAAAAAGACATTTATAGAATTGCGCGTATGAGGGACAAGAAGACAAGAGACATAAGAAAGGTAAAATGTGTCAAGGGTGTGGACCAAAGAGTGCTTGAGGGAGGATGAAGAGATAAAGGATAGGTGGAGGTCGTACTTTGATACCTTGCTCAACGGTGATAAAGCACAAGACATCGGGGATGTACACATTCCGCCAAGTATGTTAAATCGAGAGTTTATGAGGAGGATTCAAAAGGGAGAAGTCGTTACAAGCATTAAAAAGATGGGATTGAAGAAAGCTACGGGGCCGGATGGCATACCTATCGAAGTTTGGAGGTGTTTAGGGGGAGAGGAATCGAATGGCCGACAACATTCTTCAACATGATTTGGAGACACAACAAAATGCCATTAGAATGGAGGAAGAGTACTTTGATTCCTTTGTATAAGAACAAAGGCGATGTACAAGATTGTACCAACTACCGAGGAATCAAACTAATGAGTCATACGATGAAACTCGGGAAAGGGTGATTGAGCAAAGACTTAGGAAACATGTGAAGATATCGGAGAACCAATTTGGATTTATGCCTGGAAGATCGACTATGAGGCCATCCACCTCTTAAGACAAACAATGGAACATTACCGTGATAGGAAGAAGGATCTACATATGGTTTTCATTGATTTGGAGAAGGCATATGATAGAGTACCAAGAGAAATACTTTGGTGGGCGTTGCAAGGAAAGGTGTTCCACAAAAATATATAGATATCATCAGGATATGTATGAGGGGGCAACTACGAGTGTGCGGACTACGGTGGGGAGGACGAAGAGTTTCCTATTACGATCGGAGTGCATCAAGGTTCGCACTTAGCCCCTTTCTCTTTGCCCTAGTCATGGACGAACTAACGAGGTCAATTCAAGATGATATACCATGGTGTATGATGTTTGCAGGATGATATTGTGTTGATTGATGAAACAAAGGAAGGTATTGAGAGAAAGTTGGAATTGTGGAGACATACATTAGAAGCCCGGGGTTTTAGATTGAGCGAAGTAAGACGGAGTATATGGAGTGCAAGTTCGGTGGGGTTACAAGCGAGGCGAGGGCGGTCACTTTGGATAGCAAAGTGGTTCAAGGATCGAACGTCTTCCGTTACCTAGGATCCATTCTCCAAAAGGATGGAGAACTGGATGGAGACGTGGCTCATAGAATTAACGCGGGTTGGGTAAAGTGGAAAAGTGCCACCGGATTCCTTTGTGATTCCGGCATTCCCCAAAGCTTGAAGGGAAAGTTCTACCGTACGGCAATTAGGCTCGCTTTGTTATATGGCACCGAATGTTGGGCGGTGAAACAATGCCACGTCCATAAGATGAACGTGGCGGAGATGCGTATGTTGCGGTGGATGTGTGGCCACACAAGGAAAGACCGATTAAGAAATGAAGTGATCCGGGAAAAAGTTGGAGTTGCATCCATTGAAGAAAAGATGAGGGAGAATCGGTTAAGATGGTTTGGTCATGTGAAAAGGAGATCAGGTGATGCACCGGTGAGAAGAATTGAAGAGTGGAGGAGTAACCAAGTTGTAAGGGGTAGGGGAAGACCTAAGATGACTTGGATGAAGGTAATTGAAAGTGATATGAGGTTACTTGGGATTGAGGAGAGCATGACGTTGGATAGAAGTGAGTGGAGGGGCAGTATCCATGTGGAGGAAGGGGTGTGATTTCTGCATTTATTTGTTTTTCTCAATTGTGTTGGTATTAAAACCTTTTGTTGAAAACCTCTTTTAAAACTTGTTGGTGTAAACCTTGCTTTAAAAAAAAAAAAAACCTTTTTATCACTCTTGGCGATGCCATCTCCTTTGGTGACGGTTTCAGTTGACGATTCATGTTAGCCGACCCCAAATCACTTTGGGAATAAGGCTTAGTTGTTGTTGTTGTTGTATTCATTGTGTCCATATTTTTTTATCTGTCTGAAATATTATATGGGAATGCACCAGTTCATCTTTATTAGTGTTATTAATTGGACTTTGCACTTATCTTTTAAGGACAATTCATTACTCAAAGATAGGAATGTGTTACTACTTGGTTATTAACCATGTTGAACAATATTCTTTTTGTGCTTCATGAGTACATTGTTTATAACTGCATATCAACTGCCCTCTGTGTTGTCTTCTTATCAAAGCACTTATGATTAACTTGGCAATGCAGTCCAGTGCACAATGTATAATTGTTCCAATACTGTGATAGGTTTCTAGTCTTCTGGAAATCATGACTCATCGACTAATCAATTCCTCTCCTCGTTGTCAAGATGCATCAGTACCCCCTTTCTTATTGTAGCAATGGCTCCTTTTGAATTATTTATTACTGCATATTATCTGCCCTCTATGTTCGCTTCTCATCTAAGCACTTATATTTGTTTCAATGCTGTAATAGGTTTCTAAGTCCTCTAGATTCTAATATCTCGATGACTTATTACCACTTCCTCTGTGTGTCACGATGTATCAGTACCCTTTCTTATTGTGAACAATGTTTCTCTATTTATAGATCATTACGTTAACTTCCAGTGTTTCACTCTTCACTCACATGCACATTTTGAACTTGTTTTTCCCCCTCTCTCTCTCTCTCTCTCTCTCTCTCTCTCTCTCTTTCTATATATATATATATATATATATATATATATATATATATATATATATATATATATATATATATATATATATATATATATTAACTATTGGATGACACTAATTAGGCAACTACCTTGATGATTTCTGTCTTATCCAATGGATTGGGAGTTGTTTTTGGTGTTTCCAGATTGATTTGGCTGTATGACTTGTTCTGTTACGTCTTCTGTTATACTATTTGCAAGAGATGCTCACTAAGAAATCTTGATATTTTTGTCAGAATCGTTAGCTTGTGGTCTTGTGCAGTCCGTTCATGATCGGATACGTAGACCCAGTGGTTCTCTTATATCTCATTCCCCTGTGATGGTACTTGTTTTTCTCTTTTTTTAATGAGTTTAACTCATGATTATTAAGATAGATGCTCCTTTCTCTGTTTTAATGAATTTGACTCATGATTATTGTGATATGTGTCCCTTCCTTTCTGACTGTTGCTAATTTTGCTGATCTCTTGCTTGTACAGCTTCCTAGAAAGTTGAAGGCACAAATTTCTAATATAGTGTGGAGTGGGGTGGGTTGGACTTGCTCCAAACAACTTATGCATTATCCTTCCTTTATCCGAGCAGGAATTACGATTTCTGTAAGCATCTATCTGTATATTTTATTTTCCTGCAGTAACATTTGCAATCTTTGGACTGACACCTTCAGTTTCTCATGCAGGTGCATTCCTTTGTGTTTATCACGGCTGCAGAAGGAAATAATTACCTTGGTTACTTAGAAGACATGTATGAGGATAAAAAGAGGCAAAAGAAGGTAAAAGTGCGCTGGTTTTATCGTGATGAGGAAGTCATTAATTTAGAGTCTCAACTGGATGCGCACCCTAGAGAAGTATTTATTACACCTCATGCCCAAGTTGTCAATGCAGAGTGCATTGATGGACCTGCTGCTGTTTTAACTCCCAAACATTATGAGCAATGTGTAACCATTCTTCCGCAGTCTATCTTGTGTAGGGTACATTTATGCTTCAGACAGTTCAAAAATGATCAGATCAGGCCTTTCACTATAAGCAAATTGCAGGGTTATCGTAATCAAGCTGTTTTGTCTTGTATAGATCATCTTCTTTACTCTGAAAAGAAATCCAAGGGGATTAAGTTTAGTGAGAATCAACCGGGAAATCCCTCCATAAAGGATGGTATTAGACAAGGTTGTAAAAGAAAGAGACTTGATGAGGGGAGAATCAGAGACGTCAAAGTAAGGAATAGTGTAAGGCTGGGTAGTAATCAAAATCTATGTAGAGCTGAGACAAGTCCTTCAACATTAGGGGGTCGAATTACAAAATCTGCATCATCGTATCCAAAGCTGAAAATAAAGTTAGCTGGGAGAATATTGAAGAATGGAAAAACCTTAGGAAGTAATCATGAGGATCCGGCTTCATTTAAGATCAATGATGATATAGAACTGCTTTGTCAAGATAGTGGCATCCGAGGATGTTGGTTCAGATGCAAGGTCATTGAGATCTCTAGGAAGCAATTGAAAGTTCAGTATGATGATTTGGAGGATGCGGACAATTCTGGAAATTTGCAGGTAATAGCCCTGTTTTTATTTGGAAGGCAGGAAGCACTTATATATAACCTGTTGATGAAAATCGAATTTGCCATGAAAGGACAGTGACAACATATTATCTATTAATGATTAATCCAATAACTAAAGTGTTAACCTGTTAATTGCTTTAACCCTCCCACCCCACCCCACCCCCCACCCCGAAAAGGGGGGGTCCCTTGTGGTGGTAAAATTACTTCAGACCTGCTAGATGCTTAGGCTTAAAAGTCGATATTTTTCTCAATTGAAATAAATGAACAACAAAGTCCAGTGATTTTATGCAAGTTTGTTGCATACTCATGCTTTTTGATCGGTGGCTTGTACATGCGTTTGTAACATGCTCTTGTTTGGGCCCAGCACTGCAATTATAATGGTGAAGTTAGCTAGTTGCTCATTGTTTGCTTTATTTTGACTATATGTAACCTTTGGTTTCTATAGAGACATAACTCAGAAGATATTTTTTGTATTTGTGCCAGGAATGGGTTGCTTCATGTAGAGCGGCAGCTCCTGATAAATTGGGTCTGAGATGCTCTGGCCGTCTCACAACCCGTCCACGTCCACCCAAAGACCCTGGTGACTGCATTCTTGAGGTCGGAGCAGCAGTGGATGTTTGGTGGTATGATGGCTGGTGGGAAGGGGTCGTGATCAAAACTAATGTATCTGCAACTGATCACCTGCAAATTTACTTCCCTGGTATGCTCTAACCCCCCCCCCTTTTCCCCTCACCCGATATCTTCCCTCCCTCCTAAATATTTTCTTGCTATATAACTTTATTGGCGCTCTAGCTGATGTAGACATATGTCCCAC
The DNA here is from genome assembly GCA_947648045.1 of Beta corolliflora. Lineage (NCBI taxonomy): Eukaryota > Viridiplantae > Streptophyta > Magnoliopsida > Caryophyllales > Amaranthaceae > Beta > Beta corolliflora. Next base: position 248,086 of record CANSZD010001587.1, read on the forward strand.
ATTAGTCACTGGAACCATGGTGTGAAAATTGCTCTAATGCTTAAACTCTATAAGTGTATACGAGTTTTAAACATTAGATCCATAGGCCTGTTCTTTTGAACTTATTTTCAGTTAATTTCAGTTCAGTTAATTTAATTTCAGTTAATTTCAGTTCAGTTAATTTAATTTCAGTTCAGTTAATTTAATTTCAGTTCAGTTAATTTAATTTCAGTTAATTTAATTTAATTTTAGTTCAGTTAATTTAATTTCAGTTCGGTTAATTTAATTTCAGTTTAGTTCAGTTAAATTTCAGTTAATTTCAGTTTAGTTCAATCTTATCTAATGTTTTAATTATTATTTTTGTTTTCAATATTACAATTAATATTGTTATTATTATTAATATTATAATTATAATAATAATTATATTTTTATTATTTTTATATTTCTATTATCATTATTTTTTATTGTTATTATTTTTTATTATTTTTATTATTATTATTATTATTATTATTATTATTATTATTATTATTATTATTATTATTGTTGTTGTTGTTGTTGTTGTTGTTATTATTATTGTTATTATTATTATTATTATTATTTTGGTTAATTACAGTATATTAGTATTATATTTTTTGTTAATAATTTTATTGCTATTATTGCCATTATTATTATTGTTATTTTCATTAATTATATCAAAGCTATAATTTTAGCAAATTGCAATATTTTCGAATTAAAGCACAACAAACACGAGTCCATAATAAATAATAATAAATAATAAATAAAGCTATAATTTTAGCAAATTGCAATATTTTCGAATTAAAGCACAACAAACACGAGTCCATAATAAATAATAATAAATAATAATAAATAATAAATAATAATAATAAATAATAAATATTAATAATAAATAATAAATAATAAATATTAATAATAATAATAAATAATAAATAATAAATAATAAATAATAAAAAATAAAGAATAAATATAAATAATAAATATTAATAATTAATAATTAATAATAATTATTATTATTATTATAATAAATAATAAATAATAATAATAATAATAAATCATAAATAATAAATAATAATAATAATAATAATAAATAAATAAATATTAATAATAATAATAATAATTAATAATAATAATAAATCAATAAATAATAAATAATAATTATAGTAAATAATAAATAATAATAATAAAAAAAAATTTATAATAATAATAAATAATAAACAATAAATAATAAACAATAAATAATAATAATAATATAATAATAATAATAATAAATAAATAATAATAATAATAAATAATAATAATAATAATAAATAATAAATAATAAATAATAAACGATAAAAAATAAATAATAAATAATAAATAATAAATAAATAATAATAATAATAATAATAATAATAAATAATAAATAAATAATAATAATAATAATAATAATAATAAATAATAACAATAATAAATAATAATAACAATAATAATAATAAAAAAAAATAATAATAATTATAATAAATAATAACAATAATAATAATAATAATAAGTTTTGATAATATTATGTTAATACTTATTGATTATTATTGATAATTATTATTTTAGAAAATTAAATATACAATTCAGTTCAGTTTCTCTCATTTCAGTTAATTTCAGTTAATTTAATTTAATTTCAGTTCAGTTAATTTAATTTCAGTTTAGTTAATTTAATTTCAGTTCAGTTCAGTTAATTTCAGTTCAGTTAATTTAATTTCAGTTCAGTTAATTTAATTTCAGTTCTGTTCAGTTAATTTCAGTTAATTTAATTTAATTTCAGTCAAAATAAGTTCAAAAGAACGGGGCCTAAGTTGTAAGGAGTTGAATATCTGCAGATAGAACCTTGCCTATCTGTGGCTTCAGGTTGAGTTTACTACACTAAACCTGACTGATTCCCCCCAAAAAAAAAAAAAATCCCTATATGCTTTGAATGTGGTGTTTTCCTGTGCAACTAGCGAGTGAAAGGTGATGATTCTATGTAAGTTAAAAGAGAATAGGTAGTTAGGTACTTTTTGGTCTCCCTAAAAGACAGTTCCTTATAGAATCGTCAGAGTAATAGTCTCTGAAAAATCATGTACTAGCTTTAATAAAGCCGGAGATTGATGGCTGATGATCATGATGTTGATTTTTCAACTTTGCAATATTGCATTATGACGTAATTAAGATTAAGGTTGTTCGGTGGCGACATGTGTGGCAGCAATCTAGTGCAGTCATCCATGTATGTTTTGATTGCCTGTGTCTGTTCTCTGGATCTACTTCGTCTTTTGCATTTCCGCCTCCTGAAGGCAAAACATTTGCAGCTGGGTCCTGGAGTGTGGTATTAGACATTTAGACTCTTCTAGCTCATCTACTTTTTTGTCATTCTTTCAGTGGTATAGCTACATAAATTTAGTTCTATAGTAGCAAGGTTTTGTCAACGCATATAAGCATATCTTTCTGGAGGTTTGGCTGCTGGAGGTCTATACTGATATGTCACGAGTTCTGCAAGTAGAGAAATTAAACAATTGAAACGTCTTCTTAGGACCTGATATAGATTGAATATGAATTAGCACTTTGAAATCAGGAAATTCCCTAAAGCTAGTGCATGACACTATACTACATACTTGAATATTAACTATAATAAGAACCTAACAACTCGCAACATGTAAACCCCTTACTTTAGGAGTAAGGTATAACCATGTCGATCCTAAGAAAGCTACGTTAATGATAGGTAACACAACATCAGACATTGTGTCATGTGAAACCCATTCCATGCTTCTTGTAGAAGCCAAGTATGCACCTTGATTCATATCATGGACCAAGTGTGAGACATTAGGTAGTCAATATTCTGAAGAAGGCAAAGAAAACGAAGAATACTCACCTATAAGAGGCTACTGGCAAGGCTAGGACCTCGATAACAATTGTGCTTTCCTTGATATCGATACTAGTTCAATTTGCCTGGTTGCCGTGGCTGTTGTCTGCTAAAAGTAAGGGTACCTTGGTGGTTAGATGGCTAGGTGCCACTCTTTTTATTCGCTTTCTGTTTCTCGGTACTTGAAGGCTGAAGGGAAACTAGAGGGGTTTAATTTTGGGGCGGGGGGGGTGGGGGTGGGGGATGTAACTGGTGTTGGATTTTGGGAAATCTGATTTCTACACATTCAGTGTAACATGCTTCACAATGATAGCATATCTTGCAATCAAAAGCCTAAAGAAACATTTGACCTGTTGATCTATCTATATCCCAACTCCCTTGTCCATCAATTTTATACTCTCCCCCCTTTGTATCCCTGCATAAGCACAACCCTGAATACTCACTGTGAGGCGCTCGCGCTACTTGATGAAATTTCTGTCGTAGTAGGCCTGTCTAAGCCAATAGGTTATGATTTTGTTGAAGTATAGCAAAGCAGAACGAAATAGTTAACTGGGGACCTATTTCTCTCTCTACCATCATTACCTCTGCGACCTTTTTCTTCACTGCCTTCCACCGTATTTCCTGACTGTGTGCTATATGTTAGTATGTTCACCTTGGGCACCATCCTAATATTTACCACTAGATCAACACAAGACCACCATCTACCTGTCTTTCTCCTCCTCTCTCTTGGTCGACAGGTTATCTGCAGAGTATTACCTTTGTGACACGTATTACTTCCAGAGATATCATGAACAAAAATTATTATGTATGTTCTTGACCATGAATGGTGCTATATAGAGCCTTCTTGTCTGTTAATAAAAGGTCACTCTATGATTAAGATCACTGTTTTGCGTCCTACCATACTCATTTGTATGATCATGGGATAAAGGAGATAGATACAGGGACAATAAGGATCCTCCTTATTTAAAGGAATTTTTTGTCATCACAAACTTGATGCCTCAATTTCAAATATTGGTCACCCTCAAGCTACGCCGAGTCCTTTGGTATTCGTTTAGTCTTGGTTGTAAATGGAACAGGGGGAACCTAGTTATCTCTTGGTACTTGATACACCAAGAAAATGGATTTTGAATATTGTTACCATTCCCATTATTACCTATTCCCGTTCCCATCATTCCACATTCCCATTCACGTCATTACCTATTCCCATTCCCCATACCCCTTCCAATTATTCCCTGTTCTCGTTCCCGTTCCCGTTCCCGATTCCCATTGATCAAGATGAACCAACATGCTACCATCACTTTCGGCACAGATATGCATATGAACTTTAACCGTTTTTTGCTTTAAATTACTGTGGCTTCATGCCTTCTGATAGAATGGGGGAAGAGCCCAAACTTTGAATTGACAAGTGTGAGAAGGAATAATGCAGAAGTCGTCTTTGGTTCCGTAACTCTGAGTATCTCAATGGAGAATCAGAGGCAAATTCTCGTAGTCAGAATCCACATTTGCATATAAAAGAGGCTACATGGCTCTTAAAATCAAGACACATTTCTTGAAGTTATTGCGGTTTAATCTGACCAAGATGCATTCTTTGTTATCAGGTGAAGACAGATATGTGACGGTTGATAAATCGCATGTAAGGACAGCCAAAGATTGGGTTCATGGTTCATGGATTAATGCAAAGACAAGGCCTGATATTCTCTCCTGCATCTCAGCGAAGTCAAATTCACGCTTATTGGATTTTGCTATGCCTCCTATATCAGAAGTTGTAGAATTTGAAGACAAACGAGATGCACCCGTTGCAGCTACACGTGATTCTGCTCTTACAAGTCTGGAGGTTAGCACGGCATGCCAGAGCTGTTTCAACGAAAAGGACAATTTTGATATTGAGGTTGGCAAGCAACTAGTCAAGGATCTTGCAGGCTGTGATGTAAAAAAAATTGCTGAAGATGACAGGTTAGGCATTGAAGAGGATTTTGAATTTGGCAGATTACAATATGCACAAGTGCAGTCTGTGGAAGCCTCAGTCGGATGAAGCATTTATTATAATGTGATTGTGAGTAGCATATTTTTGTACATAACAGAAAGATGTAGGAGCTCGGAGGATACTGAGGATGGCTCGGAAAATTTTTTAGGTACAGATTATTGAGGTGGTGTATATAGAAGGTGGTAGTATTGACAGAAAGGGGTCTGGGTCAAGTACTTTGCTGAATGAAATTAAAACAGACCATTATTTTGTTGCTCATTATACTTGTTTATAGTGAAAAGGTTTTTATGTTGAAATTCATTGCTGTAGTAGCCTATTTCAAGAGCACTCAAAGTTATATATTAAATGTAGCAAGTATATGCCATTTTAGTGTTTTCAACTGTTTCTCTTATATTCTTATAGTACATGGCAACCATCATTGTATGCAAGTGTGGCCAACATGACATTTTTCAGTGCTGTCAGGTGCATGAAACGATTCTCCTCAGTGCCGACAACAGGCATGGAATAATTTACAAGAAATATATCATGAGATAATAATCAAGAGGCAAATTCATACTAGTACAAGCTACAAAATTGTGATAAATTTCAGAATGATTACAATACATCCTCTTTGCCACATGACATTAGAATTCCAAATAGGCTGTGCAAACACAATAAATTGATTATTGGGATAATTGCTCACCCTGCCCCATTTATACACATTATTTTTACATTATTTTCTAATGGGAATCTAAATCATATGTCCCATCATCATCATCTCATCTTGTGTCCCGCAATATAACTTTCTGGAGCTTATTTGTCAAGTTGCCATCTCCTGTGATCTTGGAAAGCACAGTTTTGTATTCTAAAGTCTGATTGCAACAGTTGCAAACAGCCTGTGGTGAATGTACTGCATTCTAAAGTTCCCAGCATGAAGAAAATATGATCTCATTCCCTCATGGGGGAGCGATACCCTTCCGTATGAGCATATCATATATACGGTCAATTTTTCCGGGTTCAATATCAAACAGGCTGTGAGCATCCAAATTACTAGTCACATTGCCACTGAAGATTTTAACAGATATTGTCTCCTGCATCTTCAGATACAGATGCGGGGGGATCTTAGTCTCATGGCAGAGTTGTTTCTCCTGACAAGGTATTGAGAAGATTATACTAGTTAGATTTTGCAGAGTGAAAACAGAGATTTAAGACTATGATGCACCAGAAAGCCGGTATAAATAGCGTAACAAGGCTTTCTTTTCCGGTCACATTCTGAAGCATGAGGTGGAGGCAATAGAAGACAGAAAAAAGACAACTTACAGCTTCAGAAAGCAATTCTTCACCCGGATATCTCCCTATATCTAGGTCATTAGCAGAGATGAAAGTAGCCTGTCCCTGACCATGTATTAGCGAAGCTGGATCTTTCCCAGCTTCAGAAGCCATAGCAGTATTTTGACCCATTTGACTGGCTGGACCAAGTTGAGTAGCCTCGTTTGCTCTACGGGCAATTGCTTCAGCTTCCCTTTTCCTCTTCAGCTCAAAGTATTTATCTGCCTCAGCAGATGTACGGCAACCAGCGGCTCGAGCCTCCTGTTGTTCATCAGGGGAGACGATGTTTTAATTGAACAAGATATCATAAAAAATTAATTGGGAAAACAATAATCTGAGACTTAATAAATGATTCGAGTGTCCCATAAGCATCCAAAATCAGCCATCCATTTCTTTCCAGAATAGAAGTCCTAGAAGGCTTAGAGTATTATGATAGTGACAACAACAATGTCAAAGCCTTAATCCTAATAGGATGAGGTCGGCTGCATGAGCCAAGATTTATCAGTGAAAATAAAGTAAAATCTTTCACATGCAGATCTGCAGCCTGCACATCACAGATTCTCTCTAACATCATAGTTTCTCATTCTGCCAAAGCTGCCTGCGTATCGATGAAGTGACTGCTGACAATGGCATAATGCATATGACCATTCATAAACCAAGAAAATGGGTTTTGAACTTTGTTACCATTCGCATTCCTAACATTCGCCATTCCCAATTCCCATTCCCATTCCTATTTCTCATTTTTATTCCCATTCCTATTCCTATTCCTATTCCTATTCCCCATCCTCACTCCCAATCCTATTTGTCATTCCCCATTCCCACAATTTTAATTCCTATTTCCCATTCCCACTTTCCATTGAACAAACTAGACTGACATGCTACCATCTCTTTTTATCATGGATAAGCATGCAAACTTTATACGTTTACTTCCCTCGAATTACAGTGGCTTCAAGTAATAGAATGGGGGAAGCAACCCGAATTTTCAATCAACAAGCGTGAAAAGGAATAATGCAGCGGCCGTTATTAGCTCCTTAGCTTATAGGTTCTGAAAGAACAAAATCAGAGGCGATTTTTAGTAGGAAGAATCCATATTTGCATATAGAAGAGGCTAAGCTTGATTGACTTTCGAGTTCTTCACATAGCTGCAGATACATAATCTTTGATTTGTCATTTCGATATGGGACAAAATTCCAAAGCTTTGGATTATAATGGACTAAATCAAAATAGCTCATTCCACTGTCTCCACTTCTTATTAACAGTCAAATACCAGATAGCATTGCATTACATTCCAAGGATGAACCAGAAAGTCTCTATGGGGATGAGGTGGTGTAGTAATGTTGTTCATGTTGAGGAGCCAATTTATCACAGGTTTGTCCGAGAAGAATTAGAGAGGAAAATGGCAACATCGACCTTAAGTTTCCGGAATTTGTTCACCCTAGCCCAAACTAAGGCTTGAATCAAATATTATTTATTTATTTATTTATTTTCTGTCATCTCTAATGGACAGAACTATAGGTTCTTGCCATTGTGTATCAAGTACCTTATCTTTTGCATAGAGTAATTTCAATTTTTTTTTGTTTTATAATAACATAATTTCCATCAAAGAAACAAAAGAATACAAATGGCAAGCTGAGCCCATCAAGTCTTTGGTCTTTAAAGTCAAGCCGGAGCTTGAACTCCCAATCCCCAAGGCTCCATAGCTTTAAGTCAAACTTAAAAAATCAAAACCAAGCATGACTTGACTTTAAGCTTAAAGGTATGACGTAAATCTATATAGCTGAGGTCAACTCCTCTAGTTAATCATGTAGCTAGAAGGGCTTTACTTCACCTCAAGTTCCAGAATTCGCTTGCGAGTGCGGTGTTCTGCAATGACAGTCTGTAGCATATCTTCATGCTCTTCCTTAGAATGGAACCGCATAAATGGATCATAGCGACGACATATTGTCTTCTCTTCAGGGGACAAGTCCTTCTCAAAAGGACTAGGATAAAGCAAATTTCTCTCAAGGATAAAATCCTTTCTTCTGTTTCTCTCATCAAGCCTGCACAGACAAAATCAATAACTTCCTGCATTAAGAATCTGTTATATGCCCCACCCACCAGACCAAAGTAAAGTTCAATTAGGAATTAAATTGACATGTATAAGAGAGTTTTGATAGGGTTTAAAGTAAGTTGTTAAAATTTATAAGTTCCTTTTGATGCTAGTGCTACTGACCACCACATGATCTGAATCTGAGCAACTTTCAGGAAACACAAATGTTTCATATAAATTTTTCTTCTGTCCCAAAAATAACTTCACATAACACTTTGGGTGTCCCAGAAAAAACTCGACACGTCCGTTTCAACATCTACTTCTCCTTTTTCTTTCACCATCCCAATAATATGTTTCTCTCACTTCCCCGCACTTTCTCTTTCAATATTAAGTGGGGATGACAGAAGAGTTTCCTATTACGATCGGAGTGCATCAAGGTTACGCACTTAGTCCCTTTCTCTTTGCCCTAGTCATAAGTACGAACTAACGCGGTCGATTCAAGATGATATACCATGGTGTATGATGTTTGCGGATGATATTGTGTTGATTGATGAGACAAAGGAAGGTATTGAGAGAAAGTTGGAATTGTGGAGACATACATTAGAAGCCCAGGGTTTATTGAATCGAGAGTAAGTAAGACGGAGTATATGGAGTGCAAGTTCGGTGGGGTTACAAGCGGCGAGGGGGCGGTCACTTTGGATAGCAAAGTGGTTCAAGGATCGAACGTCTTCCGTTTACTAGGATCCATTCTCCAAAAGGATGGAGAACTAGATGGAGACGTGGCTCATAGAGTTAACGCGGGTTGGTTAAAGTGGAAAAGCGCCACCGGATTCCTTTGTGATTCCGGCATTCTCCAAAGCTTCAAGGGAAAGTTCTACCGTAGGGCTTTTTTATCACGAATGTTGGGCGGTGAAACAATGCCACGTTCATAAGATGAACGTGGCGGGAGGCGTATTGCGGTGGATGTGTGGCCACACAAGGAAGGACCGATTAAGAAATGAAGTGATCCGGGAAAAAGTTGGAGTTGCATCCATTGAAGAAAAGATGAGGGAGAATCGGTTAAGATGGTTTGGTCATGTGAAAAGGAGATCGGGTGATGCAAGGTGAGAAGAATTGAAGAGTGGAGGAGTAACCAAATTGTAAGGGGTAGGGGAAGACCTAAGATGACTTGGATGAAGGTAATTGAAAGTGATATGAGGTTACTTGGGATTGAGGAGGAAGAGACGTTGGATAGAAGTGGGTGGAGGGCAGGTATCCATGTGGAGGAAGGGGGTGTTCTTTGCATTTTTTATTTGTGTGTTGGTATTAAAACCTTTTGTTGAAAACCTCTTTTAAAACTTGTTGGTGTAAACCTTGCTTTAAAAAAAAAAAAAAACTTCTTTAAAAATTCTAAAAAAAAAAAAAAAAAAAACATTTTTATCACTCTTGTCGATGCCCTCTCCTCCGGTAACGGTTTCGAGTTGACGATTCATGTTAGCCGACCCCAAATCACTTTGGGAATAAGGCTTAGTTGTTGTTGTTGTTGTTGTTGTTTCCTCTCTAGTACCTGTTCCAATTCCAAGTCTGAAACTAATTATGGGATGGAGGAAATAGTATACAATGGTTGTAACTAACAATACAGATGGGCAAGTACTTAAAAAGCTACAATCTAGACACCTATGTTTTTGCTTTAAGAAAAACAAAAGTTAAACTTCTCTAGTAGGTCTGATGTGTCCCATAAACGTACAAGATCAGATGGAGCGTGGAGCATCAACAAAACTACATATATATATATATATATATATATATATATATATATATATATATATATATATATATATATATATATATATTCCCTCCCTATAGATTGCGTCCTCATAGATTTACTCATTACTCATTAGTATCACCATAACATGGCTCAACATGTACTGGAACTACGCGTGGATGAAATTAACTGAGTGATATAAACAAGCAAGTATTGGAAACAGTATCATCTGATGTTTTGAAATCAACAGAGTATTACCTACATACTGAAGTAGTGCACACGTGAATTTTCCACCAGTTTGCTAACAAATCTGAGACCAATCCACTCATGGAAAATACCTGAAGATATAAGAAAGCAAATCACCTACCTTTTTGAGTAAATACGCAGCACTCTCAACTTTAATTCACGTTCATCTTCAGTATCAGCATCCTTGAATTCCATCTCTGCAAGCAACTGCTCGGCGTCGATATCATACTCCGGGTCAAATTCACGGCGCTTGAGGCTGAACCCGCTCAAACTCACCAAGGAGGATTCTTCCTCCTTTGGAGGCTTCTTCCCAATAGGATTTACCTGAGAATCTGTACTTTGAAGGCAATATGAAACACATGATTAAGCAAATGAATTGATCAGCTTTACAACTAAAATTAACTTAAATTCTGGAATATGTGAGAGAGAGTAGAATCTAAACAGTTGGGCTCTTTGGTGGCCTTTGTAAGCATTCGTAACATTACCTAGACATAACAAATGCATCTCTTGAGTAGAATCTAAATTTTATCAACTGAACTTTATGCTATACCATGTTTCTTACAAAAGCATATCTTAGTATTCACATTTTAAAGTTAAAGCCAGGCCATCTTCATGTAAGTGACATAAGTTGCTATTTTTTACTAGAGACTCCAATTCCCACTTCCCAGATCTCGTATTATATTCACATTTTAAAGTTAAAGCCAGGCCATCTTCATGTAAGTGACATAAGTTGCTATTTTTTACTAGAGACTCCAATTCCCACTTCCCAGATCTCGTATTACTCTAACCAAAGCAGGAAGATCCAAAAGCTGGATGAGATATGATTTTGAACAGACAAAACTCTCAAAAATGAGAGCCAAGTTAAACACTTGAACCACATACCTACCTTAGCCTTTTTACACAAGTTTTAAACAACATAGGTTTGGCATGGTGGATTTCTTGGATGATATTAGCATCTTAATCTTTTTTTTTCTTTTTTCGAAGGGGTCTTAATCTTATTAAATAATGGTACTTATTTCCCGCCTTTCAGACGACTGTTGGAAGAAATAGATAACTCACCTGAATTTTGAACAGATAATAAGCGGCTGCCTGATAGACCTCCCTTCTGCAATTCTTCAACTCTGTCAAACATTGAAAAGCTATGAGCCGTGGTATCAGGCCTGCAATAAACAATATAAAGAACAATATGCATACTTGATTCTGGAAGGAGAAAATGTAGGCTCTGTTTTCACAATGTGATCACCAAATAAAGTTGATCCTGCAAGAGTCATAAGCACACAATTCAGTGGAGGTAAAAGCCATCTTACTTGTCTTTTCTCTGGTATCTATATATAAAGAAGAAAAAGAGCAATGAGCATATGAGACTTGAAACTCAGGCATCAAAAAAAAAAAATCACTAGTCCAAGTCCTTTATGTCACAGATATCAATATCTTACTACTGGCAATAAATCCCAAATTCTTGAGAAGCAATGATTTCCTTCTTAACTTAGCAGTTTAGTATAACTCTGTCAAAATATCTTTATCCATCGTTGACCGAATCTTGATAAGTTGATTCCTATAAAGGCAATAGATTATATAAATAACACACAGCATCACTTTCAAGACCTCACCACAGTAACATAGTTTCATGTACTAATCAATGAAAATTAATCTTCTTGATCCTTGAATTTGAGAAAAGAATCATTTATGACACCATTCTTTCAACAAATAAATGAAAGACATTGCTAGAAGCACAACGTATAAATGAGCTATACTATATAACCAAGAAAGCAGGCGTATGAAGTTAGAAGGAGGATTCACAAGTTATAGCACAAACCTTTTCTATCTTCACTATTTTCCTTTGCCATTGCAAGAAGCTCATTCCGATTTTTCCCAACAACATGAGACATGTCCTACAAGTAAAATGAAACCACTGCAGCGTTACAACACAAAACCAGAGAAGAGTCAAGACGAACAAGCTGAATTTGATCTATATTCTATATCATAATCTCATACCGGGAGAGGAAAGAATGGTGAGTTCAAGTATACACTTCTGTAGTGATTAATGCACTGCTCTTTGTTTTTAGTACCTACATGTTCTGCAACCTCTGCCCAGTTTCCAAGACCGTACATTTCAAGCCCCTTCAAACACAAACGCACACAAATAAAAGATAAGAGAATGCGGTTCACACACTTGTTAATTTCTTTATCCTTAACAATGGTAAATCAACAGCTATATAACTCAGCTAAAAAGCTCGGAAAAATTCACCACCTCCAAGAGCAGTATCTCTTCATCTGCATTCCAATCAGGAGAAATGAGCGGAAAGGATAAACTATCCTGTCATTAATACACAACACAAGTGACCAGCGGCCCCAACATCAGATTTTATGCTCAAAGAAAGAATCAGCATGTGTCATTCATAATATAAGCATAAATGAGGATTGAGGAAATGAAACTTGAGAGTGCCTGATAAGTAAGAGTTTACAGACCATAACCCTGTAAGTGTGATTGTTTTTGTGAGGAGTCACTTCAGCTCCAACTGAAAAACACTCTATGCACAAGTCAAAGTCAGGACACATGGCACACTTGATACGTATACGACCGCTGATATCTTTGTTGCAATAGTTACAATGGTATAAAGCCTTCTTTCCATCACCTGTGCCCTGTCCTGACTCAACAGAAAACAAGCAACCAGCATAGATAAGTAGATTATTCTAAGATATGAGCCTTGTTTGGTAAATGGCTTGTCACCAGCTTTCTGATTGCCTTATGGCTTTTAGGTTATTAATGCAGTCAAATAGCTAATACGCAATCACATGTTTGATAAATGGCTTATTGGCTCAAAAGCAAACAGATAAAAAAAATGAAGCATCTTTTGTTCAATTAAATAGCTATTTTGCGTAAATCTTGGCTAATTTGCATATGAAGAACCAATGGCCAACAGATTATTACAAAAAGTACTATACTTCGCATATTAAGAGCATATATGACCAAACATTTACAAAAAAGGGCCAATGCTACCAGTGGACTAAAACATTTAATACAACGGATGCTATCAAAAAAGACAAGTGAGTTTACCAACAGCATATTGCTAAAGGCCATAGAATTCATATGTCAGGGCATTTTATTTTTTCAAGTACATGTACGCATCATTTTCACTATTGTACTTGCCTACAAATGTCAAGTCTTACCACAGAAGATGATGTGGTCATACGATTATGGATAATTCACACTTTCAGATCACCGATGACTATGCCTCATGATTTTAAACAGCGTTAATAATTTCAAGTTGTTAACAAATTAATGTGACGGCATTCTAATAACTTAGTACGAAATATTCCCTTTTCTGCTGCCCACACAGCTGATAGATCATAATTGACATGCTTACTAAGATATTTTGGGCAAAAGTAAATACCTCCTAGAGCAGATTCTATGTTTTCTCCACTAGAGGCATTCTTTTTCCTTCTTGATCTGCAAAAAAACTACAGATAAATAAACCAAATTTCCAGGCCAACCATGAACAAAAAGGGGTAATTAACTTGCAAAGACAGAAGTGTAAAAATACCCTTTTTAATAGCCAATTGATCACAATATTTTCAACTGAAGACAATAAAGGAATCATCTTTTCAATCAATTTAACTTACTTGTGAAAAATGAACCTTCAAATTACTATGGTATAGTACAAAAAACAAAAGTAAAAGTAAAAGCAGCATTATAATTCATCAGGAAGAATTCATTTGAGTGATTGTCAAAGACCATCCCTTGCCAATTTCCAGAAAAACAAAAAAAACAATAGGCCAATTCAATATTACATAATTAAACAACAAAAAAACAACATTTTGGCCAGAACAGTTAGAAACATGGTAATTGTAATTCATTGATTTACGTCAATTAAAAGTAGGCTGCAAATTAAAAATAATATCAATTGAACAAAAAGGGGCAACTACAAATTAGTGAATTACAAACAAAAACATGGTGATAAATATTACAAAAAAAAAAAAAGACAAAGTGATATGAAGAAGAGAAAAGAAGAGACCTTTGAGTTGGGTCTTCATCATAATGAGCGCGAGAACGACCCATCTAATTGCTACTGCTTGTTGGAGTTTAAGCAGCAAGATTGTATTAACAAAAGCCCTAAAAATCTCAGGTGAGAAATGAGGATGCTATATACTACTATAATGTAAATTGGATGAAGGATCTCAGCGAATTTTAGCACTGTCCTTAATTATTACAGACATCTGGAAGATTTGTCCTTCTATTGACGCAAATGGGATTAGTTTTTACGCTTTAATACCAAACTAAATCAGCGGTTAGTCTTACACTTTGGTTGACTTACAAAACAGCAAACACTATGCAAGTCCAAGATCACCTTTGATAATAATGTGGCATGTGATTGTGGGCTACTAATAAATGGCTCGGTTCTCCTCAGCTTATTTTTTGTTAACCTATTTTTGCTTCACTTTGAAAAAAAAAATTATTTTTACTGAATTTAACTCTTTTTTTGCTGAATTTAACTTATTTCTACTGAAACTTAGAGTAGATTTTCATTGAACTAAATTTATTTTTGTTAAACTTATTTTTTTGCTGAATGTAACTTAGGGCCTGTTCTCTTCGGTATAAAACAATCGAATTGATCCAATCAACCGAATTAAATTATAACTAATTAATAGTAATGATAATAATTTAGAACCGAACCGAACCGAACCTGACCGAACTCAACTGAACCAGATCGAACCGAACCGAACCGAACCGAAAATAAGTTGGGAAGCGCCCTTAATTTTACTTAAAATTATTTTAATAAGCTGAGAATAACAAAGCCTATATATATCTATATGTACTCCAAAAATGTATTTATGAACTTCGGATCATTGAGAAAGATGCTTCGGGACCTAATGTGTCAAGGCGATATTATTATTTATGATTATTAGATTTGCGTAGTCATATAGATTAAACCATTTTAATTTAAAATCATCCATATTAGGAGTACATGTGAGCATATTATACATAGGGCTAAGGGGGGCTGTGAGGGGATGCGGGTTGGGGTGGAGGGGTTCGCGGAGGGTGGAGGTGACAGTGGTGGCTGAGGGGTGGTGGTTATGGAGGAAGAAGAAGTCGAGGATGGAGAAACAAGGAAAAAATACAATATAAATTCGGACGACAAATAGCATGGAGAAAGAAAATTGAGGGAGATGCTACTACCCTATTTTGTATGCGTGTGAAATGTACACGCGGAGGAGCACTTTACTCGTCAATTCCATCTACACCACTTAGAGCATGGCCAATGGATGATCCCAAGTTTGGGATCATCAATTACTTTATTAATTTCTCACTCTTCCACCTCATTTATGATCCACAATTGATTTTAATGATCTCTTCACCCCCAATGGATGATCTATAATTTTAGATCTTCACATTCTCTTTCTTACTTTTTACCATACCCCACTATATATATTCTCTATCCTCAATCTTCTTTCCATCCCATCTTTTTTATTTATTATGGATTATTTAAGAATCAATTAATGATTATTGAATGTAAATAATTTTTATGTTTGTGATTAAAAACTATTAGTAAAAAATAATTTCGTTAATATTGTACATAATTAGATACGGTAATTAACTAATTTTTATTAGGAGAGAATTTATTTTTGTGGGGTAGATAAATGAAGAAAGGAAACAAATATGACTTTCAATAACAAGATGAGCTCAAAAATAAGTTGTGTAAAAATAGTTCAATATTGGTCTCTATTTATAGACAAAAAAAAATATAGTTGTTTGTGTTTTTTTTTTTTTTAAAAAAAATTTAAACTGACAATATGTCCGTTGCAAAAATTTGCAACGTTAACAATTAAAAATAATCCTAGCCGTTAGATTGGAGAAATGAGGGGCGTTGGATGTCTGCCATGCAGCAGCAGCGGGGCCCACTCCATTTTTTTCTTCCTCTCCCCTTGCGCCATGTGGCGATGATCTCATGTTTGCCAAAGTTGTTTGAGATCGTTCCACGATCTGAGCATTGTTCTCTTTCCTCCTTTTTTTTTCTCTCTCCTATTTCTTTAATCCTTTTTAATGTCTCTCTCCTCATGATCCATAAATTAGATCAACCAATGGCTCTCCTCTTATAGCTCTAATCCGCTCTATGAAGCAAGAAATTTTATTTTGCATTGTTAAGATGACATTTATGTAGGACAATAATAAGGTATTATATTAGAAGCTTGATTTCATTGGCCTTCAAGAAGATTGTCTTGTAATAACTCCCTATAATCAAATCAATCAACTCCCTAGGTGAGCATTTGCAGAGCTTATCCACAAATGTTATTTTGCAACATTATTTAATTTTTTTTGTCAATGTATATAATTACACATTATTTTGATAAATGATGGCTATATATTCTATAGAGATTTTCTTTTCACTTAGATCTAGCCATCTTAATGTATAATTTTTTCACTTATAGCTTGTAGATATCGGTACATACAATATATATCAATATATGACTCAACTACAATCAAACTGGCTCAAATTAGCTAATTTGTCATAATTTTAATAATTTTGTGCAATAATAGCAACCCAAATCAACGACAATTGATAGGTGGATGCAACATACGAGCACATATTAGTAGTAAGCATTCTTTATGCTACTAGTAAGCATTCTTTATGCTACTAGTAAGCATCACATGGGTCATTCAGTCGAATATTAGATGTGCCATTTTTTGAGGAAATTATTTCATTTATATAACTCCATTTCCTAAGAAGTGAAAAGATAATGGGAAGTAAAACGTCATCTACCTAGGAGACTAAATATACAATTTCTTCAATTTGGAGGAAGGTAGATTCTAGTAAAAGTATATTATTTTTACCCGGATTTTATAGATCATATCTAAATCGAACTTATTAGAACTTATTAAAGTTTTTTTGTATAACTTATTAGAGCTTATTTAAGCTTATTATAGCTCAATGGAACTAATTAATGTCATAACAATATGAACTCATTCAACCTCAATAATTTTCGTGAAACCTATTTTTCTTAGAGGTAAAGGGTACTCATCTTACCTTTTAAAAAAATACTTCTGAACCTGCATGGTAATCTCACGTTAAGGTTCCATAAAGGGGAAAAACTCCCAAGAGCATGCAACTCCGATCCAATGGTTGAGCTAAATGGAATTTTGCTTAGATTGCCACCTAGATTTCTCTAGCTAACTTCACTTTAAGCCAAAACCCCACAATGATTAGCCAAATATACTTTTTGCTTGAGTATGTCCCACTCGTCAATCATCTTTTGTATTTTATTTTTTACACAATCTCCATTTATTATTAATTGGAATTAAATTGTAGATAGATTTCTAGTGCATAAATAATTTCGAAATGAATAAATAAAAACATATGTTGAAAAAAATATTTTAAACTTCTTGTTAAAAAAGATCGTTATAAATTAATTAAAAAACTGGAAATATGCTTGACCTACAAAATCAAAAAAAAATTGTGAAGGAAAAGAGCAACATAACGTAATTAGGAATTTAAACAACAAGACATTAATAGAAGTCTTAATGACGAATTTTAAAAACAACACATTAATATAAATTTTGGCTTCCAAATGTGCTAGATTTTGGGCTGATGTAGAGGAGTTGGACGAATTGGAGAAGTTTGGACATATGGTGAAATATGATGGGTTGGATTTTGGGTGTTTTTATTATCTAAGTTGGGAGAATTTTCTAAGTAGGAGCAGTATTGACTATTGAGCACAATAATCTTGTGAATTGTCCATTATAGAATATGGAACTTTTCTAATGAAATGAAGTAAGATAATTTTTTTTTGTAGAGAAGAATATAGAAATTGTAGAGATAAATTTATACTCGGTTTTTTCTACCATAATGCACTCTTTTATTTTTTTCGAAAAAAAATAATATTTTGGACAAAAGTATCCGTCAGAAATATACAGCAAAAGAAACGTTTGCAAAAGTAATGAACTATGGGGCAAAAATCATACATCTATTGAATATAACCGTTGGAATGGAAAATTGATGATGTAAATATTTGGGCTCATCCCCACATTTTGCTTTCTTTGGAGTTAGCTTGTGCGTGTTCATCATTCCCCATAGTATTGGTTTGTGAGTTACACGCACCTACCAATTTTCTCACCATCAGGATCACATGAGCCCACTGAATTTGCTTAGCCAACTTCTTAAGAGCAACTCCAATGGTGCAAAAAAGGACTTGTTAGCAATTTTGTAAAATACTTAGCTAGTTGCTAAACCATTTGAGCACAAGATGGATTTTTGCTTTGCTAAGCCAATGTGCTCTATTTTGAGCAAATTTGCTTAGCCAAAACATTGGGTCCCACACAACAAATAGCTTTTCCAATAAGTGATAATTTATATATAAAAAACAAGAAAAAGGTGATTGTTGGACCTACTCAAGCAACAAATAGTTTAGGTAAACCACTAAAGAGAATTTGGCTAAAGATGAAATTAGCTAAGGAAAATAACGTGGCATCTTTAGCCAAGTATCATTTTAGTTAACTTAAGAGCAACTCCAATGGTGAGCATTAGGGACTTGCTAGCAAATAATAAAAAAGTTAAGCAATTAGTCCAACCATTGGAGTGAGTAGCTGAAATTTCATTTGCTAGCCAATGTAGCTTAACTAAGCCAATTTGCTTGAACTAAAGTTGTGGGCTCATGTGGGAATTTTGGTACACAATTTCTATATTCTTCTCTACAAAAAAACTATCTTACTTCAATTGTGACCTACTCAAGCAACAAGTATATTGGCTAACCATTGTGAGAGTTTTGGCTTAAAGTTGAGTTAGCTAGAAAGCCAACTTCCATTTTGCTCTACCATTAGAGTTGCTCTTTAGTTGGGCGAACTCTACAGCGAACAAATTCCAACTAGTGACTCCGATGGTTGGCTAATTCTTAACATTTTTTTTTATCTATCAAAGTCCCTAAAATGAACCATTTGGTGGAAGTTCTTCTGAGGGTTCCGGCTAGAGGCCCAAGGTTATTATGGGCAAAAAGTTGTAAACATTTGAGACACATAGTTGATAGGGCCTAATTTACAAAACCAACAATTACAAAACCCCAAAAACTAATTCACTATAGTAATTGCCTAGTTTGTTGCCTACCCTGCATATACTGATATCCCGCGCTTACATCAAATTTGAACTTAAAACAGCACCACCCCACCCGACAACATCCTGCTACATGTCAAAAAGTCTCTTTCTCACCCTTCAAAAATCCTTGTAAATTTCTCACAAATCACAATTTTCTTCAAATTACTACTTATTTATTGTGTTTCCATAATTGAATTTCAAATTCAATCTCCAAGAACCCTAAATTTCCGCCCCTTTTCCCCCTTTCAATCTCTCTCCACCTCCATATCTCATCAATCAAATGTCATCCTTCGGATTTCGTAAAGCATCTTCATCTCGTTACTCTTCATTCGATTCACAAACTTCACCATCTTCATCTACTGAACTCAAATCAATTTCTTCCCGCCCTAAATCTCTCCTCAAAAACGAAGCAATTGTCAAAGTTAATGCAACCAAAAATGTTGCAACAGAGCATAATTTCGCTTCAATGGTGAAGAAATTCATGGAGAAGAAATCGGTTTTAAGCTCGAAAGCGAAGAATAATGGTGATCGTCCATTACCATTGATCATTCCAGCAGATTTTATAGCAGAAGATTTGAAGAAATCTGCGAGGAAAGGATCAAATTTGAGTGCTCTTCCGAAGAAATTGTTTGGTAAGGGTTCGAGTACTAGCTCAAGTTCCAGTGAGAAGAAGACGAAGGCTTTAACTGAGGTTAAAGCGAATACCAGAACTTTGGCAATGGTGTTGAGGAGTGAGAGGGAGCTTTTGAGCTTAAATAAAGATCAGGAGGTTGAGATTGCTCAGCTTAAGGCTTTGCTACAGGACCGCAATGTTGAAGTGAGCGTCCGTCCTTTTCAACTTATTTTTGCTTATCTGTACTTATTAGACGTTATCTGAACTTATTTAGACCTTATTATCATCTGCTTTTTAATTCTTATGTTAATTTAATTGTTTTTCTCTTAGTTGAATAACTTGAATTATGGATGATGTTTGGAAAATTTGTAAAGGGAAATTGGACGATTTCGTGTTATTAGTGAGTTTCCTTTTGGTAGATGATGTTTTCGAGGTTTGAACTTTGACGGTTAATTAGGCTTCATGTATTTGCATCAAAAAAGATTAGGCTTCATGTATATTGATAGAATTACAAGAAAATGTTTTTTGAGATGAGTTTAAAGGTATAATACTTCATAAGTTCTTTATTAATTGCTACATTTTGCTTATTTAGAAGTTTCATATTAATCGCTACATATCCTATCGTTATCTCTATCTCTTTCCTGATCATACAGCTCTCTCTTTTTATCTATTTCTATCTCTCTCCTATTCCTTAATATGTGGGTCTCCCCTACATGTAGCGAATAATAAAGAATGGAGAAGTAATATTTTCTGAAAATTGTGACATGCCTTATAAAAAGAAATCAAGGGAGCATTATGGTTGTGTTTTTTTATTAAGCTTTTGAATTATGGGTTCTATATGATGACGATTTCGAACTGATCACTTTACAACCTTTCGACTGTTGGTTCAATGGTATGATCTGTAAACTCTAGTGTTAACTGTTTAGTTGGCTCTGTTAATTTGTATAGGTGGAGAAGTTGAAGAATTTGTGCTTGAAGCAAAGGGAAGAGATAAAAGCTCTGAAAAGTGCCATTTTGTTTCCGGATGAGATGAATTGTCAACTACATGAGCTTTTAGAGCAGCAAGGCTCAGAACTTAAGCAAGCAAAGCAGGTCATTCCAACTCTTCAGAGGCAGATTTCTTCCCTCA
Source organism: Beta corolliflora (assembly GCA_947648045.1). Classification (NCBI taxonomy): domain Eukaryota; kingdom Viridiplantae; phylum Streptophyta; class Magnoliopsida; order Caryophyllales; family Amaranthaceae; genus Beta; species Beta corolliflora. Next base: position 269,085 of record CANSZD010001587.1, read on the forward strand.
CTGGTCAGCTACAATGCCTTTCCGAAGACCTTCAAGAGGTATCATTTTCGACAACCCCGTTGCTTCAAAGAACATGTAGAGAAGTATATGCCCAGCATTTTCTTTTCTAGTTTGGAGGACTTACAGGAATCGAAGCAATCCTTATACTGCCACCACTATCTGTAGTTAGTAGTTACTTTTGATTATACTTCTGATAGATGTTACTGTGGCATTTAGAAGTTGGGTTCTAAAGGTGCATTCAATTCAACTGATTTTGATGTATGTAAACTTAACTTATTTGCATATTAGAACTTATGGGAAATTACTTTTCCTAAATAAGTCAAAAATAAGTTGAATAGAACACTATAGAAGTCTTTTAAATGAAAGCGATTCAACCAATGATACCTTCCTACCGAGTACTTGACTTTAATATCATATAAAAGCTTTCTAGTGCATTCTTCAGATTTCTATAGCGTAAGCACACAGTTGTTTTCTTAAAAACCAGACAAATGATATGCATTTGAAGTTGAAAATTCTGCATGTGGCTTATGCTACATTGTAACTTGTAGAAAGCCTAACTTTCTGAAAAGCCCAAATTATGTTTTGAACTTTACATCCCATCTGTGCAAGAATGCAAATTAGCAGCAGTTGTACAGACTACAGTTACAACTTACAAGTACATATCTTCAAGAAAGTGTTGCTGTGATCAGCTATCTTCTTGCTTATTTGGATGGAAGTTCGAACATGCTACACTAAAATCAGTGTGTATTGCTGCAAATACAGGTTAAGGCAGTGAAGTCTGCCAGCAAGCCATGCATTGATGGCAATTTTGGATCACCAAGGACACCCATATATGATCAAGAAGAGGCTGCTAATTCCCTGGTATGTGTTTTAAAATCAATTTACATTTGTGCCTCTATGCATAGACAGTAGGCGAGTAAGGTGGCTGTCATTCGATATGTTTGTTGACCTTGGTCATGCATCTCAAGTTCACTGCAGTAAAAATTTTATTAGCCAGATTTCAGTAGAATCAGATCTTGAGAATATTTTTGCTTACGACTTCACCTTAAAATTTCAGATACAACTGCACCTTAAACTATCAGATACTTCACCTTAAACTGTCATATACAACTTCACCTTTGGCTCCTTCTCTTTGAGAATTTAGATTAAATATTGTAATGAAAAAATTGATTCAGGATTTTAGTGACGATGATCTAACAACACCTGAGAGTCCAGATGACATGTTACTGAAGGATGTGAACCCATGCTTGACACCTTGTTACTCAAAGATGAAATCTAAGGTATATATCACTATATTACACTGCAATCAATTCGAGATGGGTTTGAAGTATTTTGTTCTGAAACTAAATGGTTCTCCATTTCTTCTTTGATATCATAGGAATATGGGGTAATGGGGTGTGATTATGTTGAAAAAGAAGAGGTTTATCGAGCGACTGGGGAATCGAGGAAGCTGTCAAGAAGTTCTGATCAATTCACAAGTTTGAGACCAGGGAGCAGCACAACTCGTGCAACTTTTCGCAGGTCTGATGAAAGTAAATACAGATACAGAAAGCGAATTGACCATCAAGTTCTTTGAAACACTTCTCTAACAACCTATCATATCTGCTGTCCTTCATATTTTGTAAGTTATTATTATTTGTTTTCAGGTTTATGTTAAATAAATTTGTCACAACCTGATGACTTGGACAGTTATATGTGTTTGTTTGATTGAAGTTTACCATGCATTTTTAAGCTTATTGTCTCTGGAGAAGATAATATGGACGTCAAATACGTATTTGCACTCTATAGGCTTTCAGAGTGAATAGCAATTTCACATACACTAACTTTTCACACAAGTTTTCATGTCTGGTCTCCTTGGTAGAAACACCATGGTTAGACGTAAACATTCCAGTTACATGTTTGTGTCATTGACATCGCAATATTAGAAGGCTTTGTGAAGTGTCAATAAAATGATCTACGAACACCAGTAACCCTTACGGTCCGTTTAGTAGTTGGTCATAAATGGTGGTAATGGAAATGAATTTGTATGTAAATTTGTGAAGAAAATCATTGTTAATTCCCATGGTAATGCTAATTTATTCTAAAATGTCTATTTTTCTTCTTAAATTTTCATTCCCATCCATGGTAATGAGTGGTAATGAAAATTGTTTCTCCTTGGAGAAAAAATAACACAAGCTTAGGGGTGAGATTCCTTCCCCATGGAGGAAAAAACACAAACTTGGGGGTTGAAATTGCCTCCCCAGGGATATTTTAAGGATGCTTCCTTTTAACATTACACTCAAAATTCTTTCCCATTACCACCATTAATTAGCGACTACCAAACGGGCTGTTAAGTAATTTTAGTGGTTAAAGTAGTAATTTGGAAAAGCTAAAGAAAAAAAAACTTTTAGGGGTAGAGCTAGTATATACTAACTGTTTCAAAAGCTATTTTGACAGCTTACATCTAACCATGCACTAACACTTATGAGATACTTCGACAACTAACAACTACTTTTGTCAAAAATTTGTTCTTTAACGTGCCCTAGCATATACTTGTTTGTGAGGGCTTTCTAGTTAAATATGTAAACTTTTACCAAACTTGCTGCTGTTATGCATTTACCAGCCTCACTAACAGAAACATCATTAGAATTAACATGGCAAAGCAAAAGCATTTGACCATGAAAAGTATAATGTTTGGACATACCAACATCAACACATGTGACGCATACCCCAAGGAAAATTTTGTGCTTAAATATGAGAATTATGATTATCAAGCTACAGTATATACATAATCAACCGTGTCATACTCGTACACAAAGTCTCATATGAGACTTCCGTAGGATGAAAATCATCTGAGATAGCCAAGTTAACCAACTAAAAAGTTCTAGTGCATGGGTGTTAAGGCAGAAGTGTGAAGTGTGGTTAAATTGTATAGGAGAGAGTAAGTCCCAAAATTCAATTCAACATTAGTCGCATACGCATAACAACTAATAGAGACACAACTTTGAAACGCCCTTACGCCCAGGTGCTTGGAAAGTTGGAACTTGTGAGTTAAGAACAGTTCTTCCATGTTCCATCATGGAGATAATTAATTACATAAGCGAAGCCTAAACTTTAGCATAGAAATTCCTATATTATTTTTCAACTACAACAGAAATTTAAAATTTCCCATACCAGAAAATGCTTTCGAGTCACAATTACATTGATAAGAACTACATCAGGAAGAAGCTTTTATATATATATGTATACACATTCCTATTCTAGCCATCTACCATCTTGTGTTGCTCTTCCCTTTGTTCCCTCCATACAAGCGAAAGAGGCTATAAGCTGAGATGCAAGAGAGAACCAGTGTGCAAAGACTAACCACCACCGAACTTGCTATTCCTTCTGCTATTTGGTTACAGAACTTCCCATAGAAATCACATGTCTTCATCCATTGCAGTTCTGGCTGTCCAAACTTTCCAATTACAGATGACTCTGCCGCTGCTGCTACTGCTGCAAGGGTCAAATATGCCATCGCCTGCACAAAATCAAAGTTATTGTTACTCAAGACTGTTCAAAACTATTAAGCTTGTTAGGAGCGTCCAACACAGATTCGAGAAAGTAATGGGTTCCATAAATAGAAACGGTGGCTCTATGCTAATGATAATAATTGGGCACAAAAAATTGACAAATAACACAATATTAAAGTAAATATGTTCTATAATGTAATTCATGCCAATTGAGATGAGAGACAAAGTAATGGGTTTTACTTTTTCTTTTTTTACTTCTAGATTATTAGAAAATTTGGGGTCCTCCACTATTGAGTATTGAGGAAATCTAAGTTCTGGGTCACTTTAAACACCTTATCAGACGGCTCTATTTATCATATTTTAAGGATGATATGATCAATACCCACATTTATTTGAGGTGTCCTATACATGTTGGACATGGGTATGGCAAGGTAATCCCAAAGTTGGAGCAACAGAGTAATAAGGTGCACCAGTATACATCTACATTGATGCAACTGCTTATTCTTCATTAAAAGCACAATTTTACAGGCCTCAAAGTTTTAGTAACTTGCATTACTGTCAGTTTTGGTGTAATAAGTCAGATAAACAGGAAGATCACTCCGAGTTTACAATATTAAGTTTTTTGTAGAGAAACCATTTGGTTGGATCCTATCCTCCCTTAGAGCTAGCTAGCATTGCATACTTGGCAAGTGACAATTCAAATAAGACAATGTCTCTGATACTTAGAACTCTGTGTATTCATGAGAATAGCCTAGTATAAATTCAATCCCCCCCCTTCCTTTTGAGGCTTGAATAATTCCATTAGTCAAGGTTCAGATTCATTATTGCCAAATCAGCACTCAACATATAGATCATGACTTAGTCACCTCTCTGAAACGAAATTGATGTTAGAGTTGATTAATTAGGGGAACTTACTTGCTTTCAAGAAATAAGTAAAAGTATAATAAAAGAGAAGCAAGATCCTTGATTTTGACATGAATTAAACCTAATCAATTCTTCATAGTGAGTTCATTCTCCTGGACAAACCTACCGAGAGTTTGATTAGATTGAACTTAAAGAAAATATCAGAATCAAAGAGTTAGTAACAGATTAACAAACTACCCGAAGCGGTGCTTGGTACAAACAGACTTCACTAAGAAATTTGTATGGGTCTCAGAAGCTAGATTTTCAGTGTCCTATACTCTTTAACCCTGTAGTTTTATATGAAACAAGTGGAGACCCTTCCTCCATTTTAGGAACATGTTTCTCATCGAACTCTTATGTAATGCAAACATGTACATAGAGGGCAAAGTATGAGTGACGGCCACAGACAGTTGATGTTAACATAAGCAACAATGTACCAAAGATCCTATAACTGTTTGATACATGAGGAACCCTAAATAGAGTCCACTTCATTTTTGTTCTCATTTTTTCTAGAAATCTTTCATGTTAAACTAGTATTATGCCATAAGTTATAACTCTCCCCCTCCCTCCCTAATCAAGATTTTTTTTACTAAAGACTCCATATTACACAATGAACAATGTTAAGGAGATAAAAGTGATGCTAAGGAAGGCCAATGATGATCTTTATAAAGACAAAGTATTTCTAGAAAAAGACAGAGAGTGACAATGATTGTGTCATTGTTTGTCTCAAACGGTTGAACTTCAAAGTATTCATTTATTTAACTATTGAAGAAAAAAAGAGGCAAGGGGAGAAATTGACACGTTTCCCTAGGGACTATGTTGTTAAATACTACTAGATGGTTGGTGTCATCACTCATTATAAATTATGATCCTTCTTTAATAGTGGTGGAGTTTGCAATACTTGAGGACCACAGGGACCAGCAAGCTCTACAATGTACAAGGAGGTCATGAATAATGAATTAATGCTAAGGAACCTAACATATGACCCACCAAATCATACTTATGGATCAATAACACAAATAAATTGCATCATTTTTGTTCCTTGGTATGGAACATGCATGTTCACTTGACCCTAACGGCTCGTTGTAGTAGGGCGGTAATGAATGGTAGTAAATTTATTGGTAAATTTGCAAACAAAGTCTCATCCTATTTAACATCTACTAAACAAGTTGTAAGGGTTATTAGCCTAAAGAAGATCCTCTTCATTTCATACTACCTTTCCTCTTCACTCACGTTTCTTTTTCCATATTATTGTCTCTTTAATTTCTACACACTCAACTTCTTAATATGTGTGCATGACCTTAGAGTCACATATTGAAAGGAATATTTTTATACAATTATTAGAGTCCTACTAATACTACCCTTTTTTCCCTCCCTTTGTTTCTATGTGTTATTCTTTGATCGTAACGTATCGATTATGGGGCCAATTTTGACAATAAATTTTCACATGAAATTTTGTGACATTTTTTTCCATGCGTTTTCTCAATATATCAACTCTTCATATTTCTTACAAGTTACAAATACGTAATTTTAAGATATTAACGTATGGCATCGGAAACTGTGAAAAACAACAAGAACAGAAAGCAATGGAGGAGTATTTCTTTTAGCACAAAAGGAAAGCTTCATAACTCGGTACATTGTCAAGCATAATCCAGAATATATACCTGATCACCAGAGAAGATAATCCAAGCTAGAGGTTTGCTAAAAAGAACACTTCCTCTGATCATTCCCATAATACATCTCACTACTTGCACCAAAGAATAAGTAGCAACTATTCCATCAACAATCACCAAAAACCTAATTTCAAAAAAAAAAAAAACCACAAAATGAATATTGATAAACAAATAGAACAGAAAAACAAGATCAAATATATCAGTAACATTTCTTACACAAGAGCCTTCATGTCAGTAAACTTAGCCTTCTTTGTGATGGAGAAGATGACCTTAACCTCACTATCAAACCCAATAAGAGCAGCTGCAAGAACACCTAACCCTAATATCAAAACCCTTAACACCAATTCTGCAATTTTCACCTTCCTTTCAACAGCTTTAGCATTGCAGCTGCCATGATGAACTGCCACATTTCCAGGACTAATTCCAACTCCTCCAAAACTCATCTTCTCTACTATTTTTTACAGTTTTCACACCTTCAAAACTTCAATTTCTAAGCAAGTATGAGAGAAAGAAAGAATTGAGGGACAAGCAAGCTAAGTGAACAACAATAGAAGATACAGTATAAGAGAAGAAAGATCAGACTTTCTCTTATAGCACAATCAGACACTTTACAATTAACCAAATATGGAAAACAAGCACATATAACAAAAGGTGAAGAAAAAAGGCACAAACTTGAATATGGTACTTGGATTAGTTAGAACTGATATGAAAACAACAATGCAGAAGAAATTTCTTATAAAGAACCCATTTTAACCACAAAATAACAAAACATTGGTGGACCCAAAAACAAATTGCAATATTAACTTGTACTACTCTTAAAACCATTATTCACCACAAAAAACAATTTTTTTTTTTTTTTTTACTTTTTTGCATATAAACAATAGTACAACTTCACAATCCATAATCAGAGAGAAGAAGAGAGAGAAATGATTAAACTTACTGACTTCTTTAGCTTGAGAAGGAAAATGTAAGGCTTAAAGAAGTGACAAGTGGTCAAAGAAGAGCAATCGTGGAAGCAAGAAAAGCTGTCTCATAAGCAGTATTACAAGATCAATGGTAGAGAAAAATTCAATCTTTTTATGTTTTATTTATACAGAAATTGATGAGAAAAAAGGGTCATTAAATTGGATGTATAGAAGAGGGGTCAGGCAGAGCATTAAAGAGATGAAAGGAGTTGGAGCTTTCTTACCGGGAAGGACAGTTCCTCGTCCCAAGAAGGAAGTGGAGAGAGAGAAAGGTTTGTTGAATTAAAGAAGAGATATGAGATAGTATGAGATATGAGGTAGGAGCAAGTATTTATGGAGACCCATTACTTCATCAAATGCAGATTGGTAATGTGCTACATCTTGCAACTAATGAACTGGGTACTGCTGGTACTGGCCTAGTGTTAAGGTGTGGCTCTGGTTTTGATTGTTTTTTTGGGGGGGAGGAAAGATTAGCAAAGAAAAAGAGTTAAGGTGTGAACTGAAAAGAGAAAGTGATGGGGCAACAAGCCAACAATACATCTTCTCGCTCATTTAACTTAGTTGGTAAAGTTTTATGGGAGTCGTATTTAAGATCTGGGATCAAATTCAGTTTATATCGGTCTTGTGACTTAGTCAGCTCATTTACACACAAAAAAAATATTTTCTCGCTACATTTTCTTTTACGTGAGAATTTAGACGAAAGCAAATGTTTGTGCAAAACCAAAAATTGTATGCATTGTCCCTCAAAAAATAAAAATTGGTATGTATTGGTGTGTTCTCTTAAGTTATCTTTCTAATCCTATTAGAATTTATCAGAACTGATTGGATTTATCTGAAATTATTATATACTTCTTCCGTTTCTTAAAGATCTTTCTAATTTTTATTTAACTCCGTTTCCAAAAGATCTTATTTTTACTTTATTCCTTTTAGATAAAGATTTGCTCTCTTTCTATATTAATTTACCTCATTTGTTGGACCTACATAATTTTACACTTGCTCACAATTAAATTTTTTTCTCCTAATAAAAATAAATAAAAATGACCTATTTTTCCACTATCTTCCTTCCTTACCTTGGTGTATATTGCTGCAGTAGATAAGAAGATATTTAGGCCGAAACGAAGTTTAAGGTATTTGAATTCTTAAGAACCTATATAAACTTATTAGAATTTATTAGAACTAATACTCCCTCTGTTTTTTTTATCATTTTCACTTGTATGTGCGCGTCTCCCAATGTACATCTTTGAACTTAAATATCTTTCATTATATATTAGTAAAAATCATAATGATTGAATAGTAATAAAGTATTAATCGGCACGAATCAAACAAAGATCTCGGATACTTTTTTTTATAAATGGAGAAAAATTGAGAAGAATCTTTGTAAGTATGTTTAGTGTCAAGATTCCAAATGAGAAAGATAAAAAAAAAAGGGAGTATGTACTTATTAGACCAAAAAAAGTATTTTTATTTAAGGTGAAGAGATTTTTTTTTTGCACAGAACACACTAAATAGTTTGTTATTAGAGATTTTTCTGACCATATATTAGGTTCGTTCTGTTTAACTTATTTTTGTTTATGTAAACTTATTAGACCTTATCAAGAACTTATTAGACCTTATTTTGTGAAATTTGTCAAACCTTATTTTTGCCCAACTGAACTTATTTGAACTTATCTGAACTTATTTCTTCTTATAAGGGTGAAAATAAGGTGAATGGAATACACCCATTATATTACGCACAATACTAAAACATTAATAACAATTTGAATTATTGTAGTCATTCTTTTTTTGTTTTATTTCGTTTTTTTTTCGAAGTAATGGACATAACTACATCTATCTAGGTCACTAAGTAGATTACCCACTCCTAATATATCATTAAATTCTATTAATAGTGGATAATCTACCCAATGGATCAACCAAGTTTTATCCTATTTGTAGCTTGTGTTTGAGGTGTAAGGGGTAATTTATTTAGGATAATTTTTCAACGAAATCCATGGACACTAATGGAATTCATTATATTCCACCTGAAAAATGCAACTCAAAAATCTTAGTCTGTAGTCTGTACTAAAAAGCTATTTACTTGTCTTAAAAAAAAAAAAGCTATTTACTTTAGCTTTTCAAAACACTATATTGAGTATCTTAAACACAATCCTATCATATCAATTTTCATTCAACTTGGTCATACCTCTAAAAGCTTAAGCTTCCTAAAAACCCAGTTGCTAATACGCCCTTGAACTGTGACTATCTTTTTTAGTGGAATATGGTGGTTCGGATGAGTGTGTTTGGTGGGCACGTGTTGAGATGATCTATCTCAAACCGTCGGATTTTTGCCATTTACCAAACCCCGCAATCCGACATTAAATAAAGTGTAAAAGAGGCATAGAAGGTTCATTATGAATGTTATCCTTACCAAATACTACTACTTCACACGGATCAAAGGACAATGATGAAATGTTGAGTTCAGACTGATAAATGATAATCTCTTCTAATTGAGAATCCAGTTGTCTAACGCCAATTCTCGCAGCTTGCTACATAGATGCTATTTTGGACATGTTTTCACCTCATTTTCATTTCTTTGATGGAAAAAAATGAGTTCAGATAAGAATTAATAAAGGCGACTAAGTTTAGATAAAGGCCAGTTCAGTAAAAATAAATAAAAATAAAGTTTGACACTCTCACAAAATAAGTTATGTTTAGTTTAGATAAAGACTAATAAGATCTATAAGTTCAAATAAGTTCTGACACTCTCACACTCGAAACTAAGATGATATCTTCCAATTTGGTGGATAGTATTAAATGACAGTAATAAGAATGATGTCATATGTAGAGTCTGTTTTATTCACCTTATCTTCACTCCTTATAAGAAAAAATAAGTTCTCACAGTTCAAATAAGGTCCGATAAGAACTAGGTTTATTTTGTTCACCTTATATCCACCTTTTAAAGTTAAGATAAAGGTCAAATAAGGTAAAATAAGCCCCTATTCTACTCAACTTATTTACAGTACTTATAAGAAGAAGAAAAGTTAAGATAAGTTTGGATAAGGTGTAATGAGTGAGGTGACAAACGGGATATACATGTCGTGTCATTCCGGGTCATGTCATATTAGGGGCACCATTAAATTCAGATTACGTTCGAGTCAGATCCATTCGGGTTCGTGTGCACATTAGGTGCGTGAAATTCCGGGCCGATTTGGGTGGGTGTTTGATTACTCGCGTCAATGTCGGTCGGGTAATTTCAGGTTGGGTTAATTATCATATCATGAAAATACCTATTCTACAATCAGTTAACTAACTTTTATGCACATATGATGTTATCTTGTCATAATTGTGTTGATATTTGGGAAATCTATTAAAAGCATACAAACTATACAAGACTAGAGCTGATCAAAGTGAGCCAAGTCCGGTCGAAAATACCCGAGCTTGGGCTGATATTTGGGCGCGGGTTTGACCCGCTCCTGGCCCAAACTTTTTTTTGGTCGGGTTTTGGGCAACCAAAAAATGACTTTTTAGTTCAAATTTTGGCATCGCCCGATTTTATCCCAAAAAGTGGGCTTTGGGCACAAAATTTTGGCTTGGCCCGAACCGATAAGCGGGCAAATTTCGTAGGGACGGCACGACCCGAATTCTGCCCAGCCCGACAGTTGATCACCTCCATACAAGACTGAAATTATTTTTCTGGAATTATGTTACTTGTTTTTATCGAATAGTAAAGACATATCGATGAAGTGAAAAGGAACAAGAACTTCTAATTAAGTATGACATAAAGGAACATTTTGAAGTTTTTGAAATATGTCCCACATCAACCATAAAATACGGTATTATTAATTCCCAAGCAATCCAGTGAGAAAAACAAGATACACAAAATTCGGGTACAGGTTCGAGTCATAATTTTCGAGTCAATTTCAGTCGGGTAGACTTGACTCGACTCGGGTGCCTTCTGATATTGGTCATATTCATGTCTAGTTGCTTAGCTTTTGGGTTTCAGTTGTATTCATACTGTTGTTTTCGGGAGAAAAGCGGGTCTTGATTCGGGTGTCAAGTACGGATCCATTTTGCCGCCATCATCAATAAGGTGCCTAATAAGTTAAGATAAGCAAAAATAAGTTGAAAAGAACGGACTCGTAAAAATAGATCCATGTTCATTATCATGGTAATGAAACATCATACCCAAACATGTGATTTTCTACAAAAAAAATCATTCCTACTTAATGCCACATCTAAAGTGGTAATGGATAGGTATGAAATATTATTGAAAAAAAACATATTTGCGGATAGATTCTCATTGCCATTTACGGTCTGCTCTGTTCACCATATTTTCAATCCTCATAAGAAAAAATAAGTTTAGATAAGTCTATAATATAAGATCTAATAAGGACTAATAAGGTCTAATAAGTTTTGATAAATTCAATTCAGCAAAAATAAGGTTTGACACACTCACAAAATAAGGTTAAATAAGTTCATATAAATTCAGATTATATCTAATGTAAACTAATAAGGTCTAATAAGTTCATATAAGTTCAGATACGTAAAAATAAGTTGAAAAAAATGGACTATAAATATTGACATGAGTCTTTTCTCGTAAAACTCCACTTACCGCCATCTACGTACCAAAGGGATCGTTAAGGCTACTTCATTATCTCTTGAATTTGTCTTGGCGATGTTAGTTTGCTTAGTTATATAGGGATGACACTTATAGGAAAACCTTATGCAATCTTTCTATAATGGTCTGAGCAAAAGGTAGATATAACTTTTTTTTAAACGGGTACATCTATGTAGATCCTCCACCATGCGGACTCAATAGTCTATATATACTCCATAGATCCTCCACCATGCGGACTCAATAGTCAATAGTTCATGTATAGTGACATCAAATGCATCCTCCACATGGTACATGATTTTATGACCTCACTCTACTATCATATGATGAGATTCGACACTTATTTTATATACTAATCCTTTTGTTTGAAATTAATAGTCAAGTTATCTTAACCCTTTACAATTAAGGGTTTAGTATGACTTCACATCTAATATCTTTTACGTAACTTCTTCTATTATCGTGTTAATTAATCACTCCATTTAATTGAGTTATGTTAATTGAAATTTCAATATTAAGCTATTTATCATTATTTATAATACACAACAAGTTTTTTCAGACGTCTCAAAATAGTACATATGACTTTCATCCGCAGACAAAATGAGTATTAAGCGGAATCATATTTGGCAAATGCGGTAATATGGTGCAATGAGAACAACGGGGGGCCTGGAATTCAAATTTCATATTTAACTTTATTCGAAGTACCTCAAAGAAGGGGTGTGGTGTTGAGATCAATTAAAAAGGGAGAGGGTCGAATTTTATGGCTGGCTCTTTGGCCAGGTAGGGACTTCAGACTTGGTAGAACAGATGAATTCCTCGCATGGGTATAATTTTGCAATGGCCATCATTTGGCTCTCATATCTTGTATTCTGCATGGCCATCACTTGGCTCTGAACTTTTTGTAATATACTTGGACTTTTCAAGTCAAATTACTAATATCAACCCAAATTGTAAAAAAAAAAAGTGTGTTAAGCAGAGGACGGTATTGCATACTAGAGTGACACAAACTCTTCTCACGAAAAAGACAATATCCCTTGAATCTACTGGATTCTGGAGTATTTATGAAAGTACCAACAAAGAACTTAATGTTAGATGTCACTTACACTTTTTTTGAAAATGATATGGCTTATGTGCATGTGGGCTGTATATATATAACTTACGTCATTAATTGTTCATGAATGATCTTCAATAATTATATAGTTTGGAATTTGTCTTCCATTCCTTGTGGCCCTCTAAATCTCTACTGCCTTCCTGTACAACTTATCCATTTATTGTTTCGATGCAAATGAATCAAATCGTATAGTATATGAAAAGGATTTAGGTCATTTAGGATTCTCTAAGGAACATGCTAATAATAAGGGGAAGAGATCAGGGAGTGGCAAACTGGTGTAAAACTAATCTTATCTAGTTAGCTTGATCGAATTTCAGAAACAATGTGCCCCAATCCTTGCTACCAGCCTACCACTACTGTCTTTAGGGAGTATAACCATATTGAAGGAATATGTCCTTAAACATCCCGGCAATTACTAAATATAAATAGGAATTATATTATGAAGATAATAAAGTTAACGGTTTTTTCACCATATACCCCTGACAAATTTTTTTTTGCACCGTATACCCTTTCAACTTTCCAAATTCACCATATACCCCTCACGTTTCAAAAAATACATCGACATGCCCTTATGACTAACGGTGTTAGACTTCCGTTAGTCATTAGGCCCTAATCCTACCCTAACCCTAATTAACTAACCTAAATCAAAACCTAATCCTAACCTTAACCCTAATCTAATACACTAAACCTAACACCTAACACCCCACCCCACCCCCACCACAGCCCCACTACATCACCACTGCCCCCGCCCCCTCCCCTTCCCTCGGCCGCCGCAACCCCTCCCCCCGCATCGCACCGGTGCACCACCGCCCCCTCCCTCCCCCCTTCCCCCCCCCTTCCCCCGCAACCCGTAACCCCCTCCCCACCACCGATTCTTCGCAGCCCCCCACTACACCACCACTGCCCCGCCCCCTTCCCCTTCCCCTCGGCCGCCGCAACCCCCTCCCCGCCCGCATCACACCGGCGCACCACTGACCCCCTCCCCCTCCCCTTCCCCTTCCCCGCAAACCCGTAACCCCCTCCCCACCACCGATTCTTCGCAGCCCCACTACACCACCACCGCGCCGCTCCACTTTGAATTTCGAAATTAAACCCAAATTTTCGAAACACCCCCTCCCCACCACCGATTCTTCACACGGTGAAACAAAACCCGGATTTTCGAATTTTGTTTAGGGTTCGGGGGAAGGGGACGGGGTTCAACTGGGAAGGGGAGGGTGGTTAGCGACTGGCAGTGGGGAGGGGGGGGGTTCGCAGGGGAAGGGGAGGTGGTCAGCGTCAGCCGGTTGGGGAGGGGAGAGAGAGGGGTCCGGGGGAAGGAGGGGGTCACGGGGAAGGGGGGGAGGGTCGGCGGGGAAGGGGAGGGTGGTGGTGGTGAGGGGGGTGATGTGGCGAGTAGGGGTGGGGTGGGGAGAGGGGTGGTTAGGGTTAGGGTTAGGTTTAGTGTATTAGATTAGGGTTAAGGTTAGGATTAGGTTTTGATTTAGGTTAGTTAATTAGGGTTAGGGTAGGATTATGGCCTAATGACTAACGGAATTCTAACACCGTTAGTCATAAGGGCATGTCGATGTATTTTTTGAAACGTGAGGGGTATATGGTGAATTTGGAAAGTTGAAAGGGTATACGGTGCAAAAAAAAATTTGTCAGGGGTATATGGTGAAAAAACCGTAAAGTTAATTATTTTAGTAATCGTATTTTCTTGCTAGAGAATAAATATAATTAATAGGACAATATTGATTGGACCTATAACTAAAATATATTAATCCTATGAGGTCACACATTGTAGCACAAGTTGGACAAAGCAATACAAATCCATTTAGGATTAGGGTTGGGCCGGTCCAAAGGGGAATAGGAGGAGAATTAGTTCTCCTAACTAGCCTATGACTCTTCTATTCTATATAGGATATAATATTAGGGTTTAGGTGATCAATTCATTAATCAGTTTCTTTTCACAAGAGAGAGAGAAGTGAAATCCAAATATATTCCCTCTAATCGGCGCCTATACCACCTAAAAGCAAGAGATTTCATCTCTTCCCTTCTAGCAAACGTTGGTGTTCAACTGGTGCTCGTGGACTGATTAGAGGAGCAACACTTGGGGCTCTCGGATCTTCAAAGCTTGCATACAACAGGGAAATCACGCTACAAAGGTTTGATATTTAATCCCTATTAAATGATTCATATGTTTGATTATGTTTGTGATCCTATGATAGATGTTCGGAAATTGTTTCCTAAAATTCCGCTATATGCATCTATATATTCCTACAGTGGTATTAATTTTGCCTAATTCATAATATTCATTATATGATCATGTAATTGTATGCAAAGTTATTATTTCTATCCAATTAAGGGAGGATTTATTATGGCTTGAATTTGCATAATTAATATTTGATATTAATTGATTGGAAATTGTAAATAATTGATTTATTTGTGATTTATGCTCAAATAATTTTATAAAGGTCCTAATTTTTTATATTATGGACGAAATAAATTGTTTAATTAACTCCAAAAAATTTGGAATTTTATAAATATATTTGTTAGAATTAAAATTATCTAAAGTTTAATTTGATTAATCATTGATATAATTTGTTAACAATTAAAAGATTTGATTTTTACTTGTTAAATAAATCTAATATTTATCACCCACATAGATTTAGGATAATATGATGGCTGAAAATAATTTGATTATTTTTCCCACTAATTTTCGTATTTTTATCATATTATTTGTGAATTTTGTTAAATTTTATGTTTAATTTGATTATTCATAAATTTTAAGGATAAAAATTAAAATATTTAATTTTTTTTGTTGTGATAATTCAGTAAATCACCCTAAAAATAATCTTTGAATTTTTCATAATTTAATTGTTAATTTTCTGAATTTTTGGATATTATTTTTTTTTTGCCCTAATTTTGAATTCTTGAGATTTATTGTTTAAGATAGATTATACATTCAAATTAACCTAAAATTTTGTTTAAGTTTTGTTGATTGATTCAAAAAATTTGCCATAATTTTCGGATTATTAAACCCTTAAATCTTTAATTAATTGTTAAATAAAGATAGCTTTAATTTAAATGTAATTGTTACAACAATTAGTGGTGTCAATCTGGGTCACTGGCTGGGTTTGGGTTGACCCAACCTGGGTCGGAATAATTTGGGTCGGAATAATTTGGGTGAGAGTGTGCCATGGATCGGAACTGGGTGGGTCGGGTGGACTTAGGTCAGGTTCAACTGGGTGAGAGGGCTCTCGAAACTGGGTCGGCTGGGACTAGGTCGGTCGGTATCTGGGTTGGGTGAATTTGGGTCGGAATGGAATAAGGTGAGGTCGGCCCAAATCGGCTTTCGGAATAACTTGGGTCGGAATAAATCGTCTTTCAGAATAACTTGGGTCGGAATAAATCGGCTTTCGGAATAACTTGGGTCGGAAGAAATCGGCTTTCGGAATGACTTGGGTCGGAAGAAATCGACTTTCGGAATGACTTGGGTCGGAATAAATCGGCTTTCGGAATGACTTGGGTCGGCAGAAATCGATATCGGAATGACTTGGGTCGGAATAAATCGGGCTTTCGAATGACTTGGGTCGGAAGAAATCGGTATCGGAATGACTTGGTTCGGAATAAATCGGCTTTCGGAATGACTTGGGTCGGAAGAAATCGGTATCGGAATGACTTGGGTCGGAATAAATCGGCTTTCGGAATGACTTGGGTCGGAATAAATCGGCCTCGATAGGACTTGGATCGGAATAAATCGGCTCGATAGGACTTGGGTCGTTGAAGCCTCAAACCGGCGGCATATTGACTTGGGTCGGAATTATATAGTATATATTAAGTTACGAAGTCGAAAGTTATAACAATTAACATGTGATATACTGATATTGTGAATTGTGATTGAGTCATTGTGAATTTTGTGATAATACATTGATACTTATATTACTAATTTAAAAAGTTACTAAACTAAGACTTATAATTTATATAGTTATATTATTGGCTATTGCCCATCGAGTTATTCTTATTCATGATTGCATAAGTATTCAAGTAACAACCATAAGGGCTAAGGCATAAGTCCATACCGATTATTGATTAAAGGCAATAAACTATTAAACTTAAACATTTAGTTAGTTAGTGACTTACTCACTCTCACTGAGTCACTATATAGCAACAAAAATAGATATAATTAAAGAATTAGGTTGACATTAATGAAAGCATCGTAATTATAAAATTGTTCGACTTTCATTGTTCATGGAACAACTGAACAAGTAACAATGATCAACGTTAATCGAATATGAAGATGATAACTGTGATCAAGATGATACATAATCATATCAGTAGAGGATGAAACATTAAAACTATGAAAGTAGATCATAGTTAATACCAATCATATCAATGGAGGATCAAGATCGTTGATGTTTCGGTTCTTGATCTTAAAAGATAGTAACATAGGAGGCGATCTTATTAAACGGTCCATGTTAAACGGTTGTTGATCGTCTTTCGTTAAGTTAAGGTTCACATAAATCAAATGATCATAAGATTGATTGTCTTTGACATTAATATATCAAAACCATCAAAAGATTGATCGTCTTTCATCTTTCGTGTTACAGGATTCTTTATAAAAGATAGGGCTCGATCATCGATATTATTACACGGTCAACAATAATCGAAGCATCATTAGATTGATTGACTTTCATCGTTGATGTTTTAGTTGTGGATCTTAAAATATACTAAGATAGTAACATATGACTTAGGAGTCTCGAGTCTATTTGATTATCCATCTCTTTGAGTTGTTATACGTATCGTCGTATCGGTATTACGGTAATTACGCTATTACAACGTTGGCTTAACAGTTTCACATCATTCATAATCATCTTTACATGAATCAACTTGTTTAAAATTAAAAATACTAATTAAACTTCTAAAGTTTATAATTTTTATTAATTTATAATATTAATAATAGTTTACTAGTTTAGGAATTTAAGTAGATTACTAAATTACTAATAACTAAACAAATCAATACTAGAAGTCTAGATTAGTTGTCTAGAATTATAAATTTAGAAATTAGAAAATAGAATACTTAACTTAACCTTAACCATTGATTTGAGAAAGATAAAATCCAACCATTGATATTTTGAAATTCATGTGCTTGGTAACTCTTGATGTTCATTGGTCAAAAAAATAAATCAAGGATCATGGTTTGAGACCATTGATTAGCCAATATAAAATCTGAGCCCTTCATTTCTTTACTTACTCTCTAAGATCTAAAATCTTAGAACTCTCTAAAGTCTAGAGTCTTCACTCTAAAATCTGAGCCATTCATTCTAAAATCCAACGGTTTAGATTAAGTCATTAACCCTAAAATTCCCTACTATATAAACCCCGTTTTTAATGTCCCCCCCTCATTTCGCCTCTTTGAAAACCTAATCTCAGTGACTCAGTTTCTCTCCTCTCATTCTCTCATTTTTCGATAAAAAACCCTAAAAAACCTAAAATTCAACCGCCCTTCTCTAATTTTTGATCAAAAAATTGACTAAAATCTCAGCCCTTCTCTCATTTTCCGATCAAAAGCCAAAAAAACCCTTAAATTCTCAGACCTTCTCTCAATTTCCGATCAAAACCCAAAAAAAACCCTAAAATTCTCGGTTCTTCTCTCAAAATTTCCGATCAAAACACTAAAATTATGAGTTTCTCACTTTCTCTATCAATTTTTCCGAAGAACGTTGAGGTTTGTGGTGAAGATCTGAGGAAAAAGGCGTGAATTTGAAGAAAAAAAGGCGTGGATTTGAAAGAAAAAGGCGTGGATTTGAAGAAAAAAGGTAACAAATTGAAGATCTGGGGAAAAAAAAAGCAAAAAAGCAAAAATTTAATTTTTAAAAACGCTATGTCACAACCAGGTAAGTCTTCTAATTTTCGTTTTTTTAGAATTAGGTGAAGATCTGCTTGATTGTGATTTTGGGATATGTGCTGGTCCAGATTTGCAGATTTGCAGATCTGCTAGAATATCATGTTTTTTTTGTCATATGTCAGATCTGGAATTTTAGGGTTTGTGCTAAAAAATTTATGCATGAATTATTTAGTTTTTTGATTATGTGTTCGTTTTTAATTATGTGTTCGTTTTTTTGATTATGTGTTCGCTTTTAGATTATGTGTTCGTTTTTTTATTATGTGTTCGTTTTCACTTTCACTAAAGTTTGTTTTTTGCGATATGAAATTATGTGTTCGTTTTTAATTATCTTGTATATTAGTTTTAAATTTATCTTGTATAATGTATATTAGTTTTTAATTACATCATATTTGTTCATGTTATGTTGTTCTTGTATATCATGTTTGCGATATGAAATTATGTTGTTTGTTCATGTTTGTGTTTATGTTTCTGGGTTTGTGTTAGGGTTTTGTGTCTGGGTTTGTATTCGGATTTTGTGTCTGGGTTTGTATTCGGGTTATATTTGTTGTTTGTCGAATAATGGGTTTGTGTTAGGGTTTGTGTTTAGGGTTTCATTTGTTGTATTTGGATTTGTATTTTGGTTTGTGTTTATGGGTTTTGTTTCTGGGTTTGTGTTATGGGTTTGTGTTCTGGGCTTGTGTTCTGGGCTTGTGTTTCTGGGTTTGTGTTTCTGGGTTTGTGTTTAGGGTTTGTGTTTATGGGTTTTGTGTTTAGGGGTTTCTGTTTAGGGTTAGTGTTGAGGGTTTAACCCTAAACCCTAGCCCTAAACCCTAGCCATAAACCCTAACCCTAAACCCTAAACCCTAACCCTAAACCCTAAACCCTAAACCCTAACCCTAACCCTAACCCTAAACCTAAACCTAAACCTAAACCCTAAACCCCGACCTTGACCCTGACCTTGACCTTGACCTTGACCCTAACCTTAACCCTGACCCTAGACTCTGCCTTGTTTAAACTTTAAATGTGCTAATTTATTTTTCAGTTGATCAATTGACATTGGACTCCATTATTGGGTCCAATTCCCTTTCTGTTGAGGAGGAAATCATTTCTCCCCAAACCCATGACCTTGTCCTGTTTGGGAGGCAACCTGCCAAGGTTTGGCAGCACTTTACCTTGTTTAAGAAGGAAGATGGTAAGATATTTTCTACATGTAAGCATTGTAATGCTAAGACCTATCGTGTTGAGGGAACCCAAGGTACTAATAACCAAAATAAACATTTAAAGAAGTGTGAAGCTTACTTAAAAGTAAAAGCTTTTCAACCTGGGGGGCATTATGATCAAAAAACTTTCTGTCGTATGTTTGCTGAAGCTATTATGTGTCATGCATATCCACTATTGATTGTTGAGCATACTAAGCATAGGGAATTGCTTTCTTACTTGAATCCTAATGTGAAGCATATTTCTAGGAATACTATGCTTAAGCATTGCACTAATCAGTTTGCTGCTCTTAAAGCTCAATTAATGACAACTATAGGTAATTTAGAAGGAAAAGTGTGTTGTACTTATGATTTGTGGTCTGCACTTAATAATGTTAGTTTTACTGTTTTGACTGCTCATTATGTTGATAACTCTTGGGTGCTGCGTTCTAAAATTCTTGTTTTTAGACATTTTCCTGGGTCCCACACTAGTAAGGAGTCGGGTCAGTTTACTCTTGATTTGTTTGATGAGTGGAATATTAGAGATAAAGTGTTTTCTTTGACTTGTGATAATGCTACTGCCAATGATGGTATGATTCAAGAGATGGTTAGGGACTTGAATAGAACTAATATGTTGCCTTGTTCTGGTAAGTTTTTTCATGTTAGATGTTCTGCCCATATATTAAATCTGATTGTCCAAGCTGGTTTTAAGTTTATGGATAAAACTGTTTTGAAGTTGCAACAAGTTGTTACATATGTTTCTTTTTCAAACATTAGGAAAGAGAGGTTTGATGATTGTGTTAAGTATGTGAATACTGGTTTTTCTGGTTCATTGATTGGTGATGTTCGCACTCGTTGGAATTCTACCTATCTTTTGTTCCGTAGGTGTTTGGAAGCTAGGGAGGCTGTAGATAGGTATTGTTTACTTGAGCATGGTTTAGATGTTTCTCTAACTGATTCTGAATGGAAAATTGTCCAAAATGTTTGTGATTTTCTTGAACCTTTATATGATATCACGTGTCTTTTTTCTGGTTATGATTACCCCCACTGCCAACCTATATGTTGAGAACATTGTTGTGATTGAAAGTCTTCTGTTTTATGCTAAAGAAAACCCAACTGATTCTATTCGTCTCATGGCTGCTCCTATGTATGAAAAATTTAACAAGTATTGGGAGAATTATTCTTTGATTCTTACTATTGCTATCATGCTTGATCCCCGTTACAAAAAAAAACTTTATTCATGAGTTGTATGCTACTGTTTATTTGCCCCAACATCTTGATGGTAAGGTTAAAGAGGCTGTTGATGCCTTTACTGAGTTGTATACGCACTATGCTAGTGTTTATTCTCACTTACAACTCCAACCCTCTTCCATTACATCTTCTATGACTACCGGTTCTGATTCATCCACTCTAAGTTTTGCAAGGTCGCTTGCTCTTCCTTTTAAGAAGGCCAGCCTTGGAAAGGTTGGCTACTATGTGTAACATTTGATTGATTCATGATTACTTTACAGTTTGTGATTGTTAATAGTTTTGTGATACTATTTTATTTGCTGTTTTTTAGAGTTTTGGTGCCAATGTTGCTGCTAGTAGGGGTATTGAAAATGATATGAAATCATATTTCAGTGCCCCTCATGCTCCCGCTGACCAAGATGACTGTTTTGATGTTTTGGCCTATTGGAAAACCCATGTGGGAGTTTATCCTATTTTGTCTCGGATGGCTAGAGATGTGTTGGCTATCCCCATTACATATGTGGCCTCCGAGTCTTCATTTAGTATGGGGGGCAGAATTTTAACAAAGTATCGCACGCGTTTACTGCCTAAAAATGTTGAGGCTCTTGTGACTTGCCAAAATTGGATCTTTGGTTATTCTAAGATTGAGGATGAGGAGTCTCTTGAAGTTGTTAAAGATACCGAGCCTACTGATATTGATTATGATTCAATTCCTTGATGATTGTGTTGTTTGATGGTTGTTGTTCTGGCCTTGTGGCCTATTGAAAATGTTTGATGGTTGTGTTCTGGGTTTGTGTTGTGTTATGGGTTTGTGTTTGTTTTTGGGTTTGTGTTTGTGGGTTGGTTGTGTTTTGGGGTTTGTTTGTGTTAGGGGTTTGTTTGTGTTTGGGGTTTGTTTGTGTTCTGGGTATGGTTTGTTGTGTTATGGGTTCCTAACCCTAGACCCAAACCCTAGACCCAAACCCTAAAATTATAAACCCTAAACAGAATTATTGGGTTTGGTTTAGTTGTTATATATCCTTTTGCTTAATAAATGTCCCTTGCGCAAAGATCATTGGTTGTTGACTTGTTTCGACTCTTTTTGGCTACATTTTACTTTACACACATGTTTTACCCTAAGTGTCACGATGTGGAGCTACTTTTCTTTTGTCTTATTGGACATGATATGCACTTGATTGGTAAAATTGGTTTGGTATTGTTTAAAAGACAAAGAATTATGGATGCTCGTGTCACTTTTGCTGGCTTTCTTGTGTTGTGAAGTTGTGTTGTTAATTAGAGTCGAGTGCTCGATGATGAGGTCAACTTGTGTACCTGAGAGCCATTACTGATTTTAAAAGTAAATTTAATTTTGTTATGTTTGCAATATTTACTTGTTTAAAATTGACACTTATCTTTATTCTTGCTACTTTTCTTTTTCTTTGGGAGTTTTTTTTGGTGTTTTCTACCATATCTTTGTTATTCTGCTTTGTTGTTGGCTTGTTATTCTTGCTGTTACATGCTCTGTTCCGATCTTGCCTTGGTGGTCATTCTTCGCTGGTGGTGGTCTCGCCGGTGGTCTTCTTCTTCGCGGTGGTGGTGGTGGTCTGTTGTTGTTGCTGCTAGGGATGTCAGTGGGTAATGACCCCTACCCGGATCCGTGGATCCAGATCCTTTTTAGCGGATCTAGATCCTCAAAATTTAGACCCGGCGGATCCGGGGTAGGATCTGGATCCTCGCTTTTGAAAACAGATCTGGACTGGGCCCTAAATTATTACCCGGATCCGGATCCGTTTACCCCTTTTTTTAAAAAAGTTAAAGTTAAAATATAAAAATAAAAATAAGAGATAAAAGTTAAAACCCTAAATTTTGCAGTTTGCCTAATTGAAATAAAGTATTTTGACTCGTGTAGTCATTCAATCGTAAAAAGTATGAGTGCTTGACTTGAGTCAAAAAATCATTGAATGACTGCAAAATTCTTTGACTGCAAAAAATAGAGTCAAAATTTTATTTAGCAGAATGCCATTGAATTATGCATCTAGCGCAAAAAAATCCAGATATAAATATTCATCATCTCTCTAAGTTGTATGTTCAGTTCGTGCGAAGAATTTTATGGGTAAAATTTGTAGCAATAGCTGTTAGCTTCCTTTGAATTACATTATCAAACTAGAACCACGAGGAAGTGTTATGTTTGTGTTAATGATTAAATATGTTTGAAACATAATTCTTTTTTTTGTCATATTCAAAGTCTTTGCCCTATTTCTTTTGCTAATTTCAGTCTCTCAAGTGTCAAAATGAGTTTGGAGTTGTTAATGAAGTTTTGTTTAACTATATTTTAATGTTAGGATGAAAATTAGGTTCGTTTGAAGAAAAATAAGTTAGGATCCGTTTTGGACCCGGATCCGTATGATCCATCGGATTTGGATCCTCAAATTTATTACCCATCGGATCCGGGTAGGATCTGGATCCTTGCATAAAAAACAGATCTAGATCCTAGAGGATCCGGTCCTGATCCTACCCGTTGCCATCCCTAGTTGCTGCTGCTGCTGGTGGTGGTCCGTTGTTGATGTGGTTGTTGACACGTCTAATAATTAGAGTATTATACATTTAGACTATTAGTTCAATACTTGTATACATTTTGTTATTTTAGAGTTTAGACTTACTCATTTTGTTATTTACATTATTCATTTGTAAGTGTACTTGATCTTTTCTTTTGTAAACATTGAAGTACATGAATATAAGAGTTTTCTATTTTTCCAAATTTACTTGTCTTATTCTCTCCAATATTCCTTCAAATTCAATATACTTTTCAGTTCAATGTCTTATGCTTTGAGCCTTTGAGAAAGATGAAGATGAATGGCAGAATGGGTGGGGGGGTTGAATTTTTGTTACTTATGGCGGAATGGGGCGTGGGGGGTTGAATTTGGGGGTTTAAATGAGGTGGTTGAGTGGTTCATGGTTGAATCAGTAAATGTATAGTTTAGTCATTACTCATTAGTGTTATTCGATCCTTAGGTTAGCAGTTAGCTTAGCTTTTGAAATTTTGGAGTGATATATCAATGTTTATTTTCTTTGTATAGTGTACGGAATATGCACCTTTATAAACATAATTGATGGAGTAAACATATTGCAAAATGCTACTTTACTTGCGTCCATCGTCTAGTAGTTCTTAATTTTGCCAAATAATACTTTTAGAGATCTTAATTATGTCCTGACAAATAATATTTGTTAATTACTTTGACCAAAATAAGTGACCAACAAAACAATATCTGTTGAACTACTCATTAGTGAAGTTGGGTCGGAATGATTTTGGGTCGGGTTGTATTGGGTCGAAATGGTTTTGGGTCGGGTTAAGTTGGGTCGGGTGGTAACTGGGTCGGGTCGTAACTGGGTTAGGTGATAACTGGGTTGGGTCACAACTGGGTCGGTGATAACTGGGTTGGGTCACAACTAGGTTGACTGCTTACTGGGTTGGGTCACAACTGGGTTGGGTGATAACTGGGTGGGTTTAACTGGGTCATTGGCGGGTGAAGTTGGGTGCGGGTTAGTTTTGGGTCGGAAACAGGTTGGGTCTGGGTCGTTGTTCACGGGTGCAACTGGCCACGGGTCTACCTGGGTCGACCCAGTTCAGGTTGGGTTACCAATTCCACAGGTTCAACTGGGCACGGGTGGACGCTTGGTCGGAATGGGTCGGCTTTCTAACCGACCACTCTCGGCTCGGAACAGGTTGGGTCTGGGTCGCATGCGGGTTCACCCGTGGGTTGGCCCAGTTTTTGACACCTCTGACAAAAATTAAAGAGGAAGTCAACCATGGCTGGGTGGCCCCACCACTATCGGTGGAGCCACGGTGGCTGGCGGGGTGCCGGAATATGGCGGGGCAGAAGGCGACACAGGTGGGGAAGGGTGGGCGACGCACGTGCTACGTGCGCAACCCTTCCCTCCTTACGCGAGCTGCTGGCGCTGGTGGACGTGGCAGCGTTGCTGCCGGCGTGTGCTGCCGGGAGGTCCGGCCGTGGCGAGGCGGGTGGTGGCGTGATGTCGAGCTCCGACACAGCGGTCGTACTTGGCCGCCGGGTTGTGTGGTGGCTCGGTTGTTTTATGGCTGATCAAAGAGATTTGCTGGTTTCGATCGATTTCCATCGGGGGTTTATGGGTTGGCTGTTGACTGGCAGCCTTGTGCTGTTGGTCAACGGTCAACAAGTCAACCTTTAATTAAAAAAAAATTGCTTTTTAGGAAAATCTAATTTTCCAAAGTTGAGCATAAATCCAAAAGTTTCCTATTTTGCAAATTTGTGAATAATTTTGATTATTGGAATGTTTAAATAAGTAATTGAATTAAAATAATAAAGTTTCCTAAATAATTTCTAGCTTAAATTTGTTAAGTTTTATAATTATTATGGAAAGTTTTATTTGCTTATTAATTGTTAATAACCAAATAGTTTGTGTTTATTTTATTTTGATATTATAAATGCGTGAATGTTTAATGTAATATGTATGATATTATATTTTGCATGTTATGACTAGTATGTCCCAAATTAGGATAGTAAATATGATATGCGAATCGTTATATTTGAATGTAAATTAAATACGATCTGCGAATCATTTGTATTTTTGTAACTTTAAATTTTCGTTATTTATTTAATTCAAATTATGTAATCAAGCATGAGGATCCAAGGAGTTTCAAGGATGGTGATCCGTGGAGATTCAAGGGAGGATTCATGAAGATTAGTTATTTTCCTAAGGATAGGGGCCATACTAGATAATTTAATTATTGCTTTTATAATTTTCTTGCATTTATTTTGTTTAAATGCTTGCTTCTAAGTTTGTTTGTGGTTAATTAATTCATGTGTTCACTATTGATTGACTATATTAGTAAACTTAGGTCCCCAAAAGTAATATTGAGTTTTAATTGCTTTTCCAAACAACACCTATAAAGCCTTAGATCATGAGTAATAGTTTCCGCCAAAGCAGGGTGTTGCTCATATTTCCGGGGATAGTAGGGTAGGTTTTTGAAACTTACATGTTAATGTTTGGTTTAATTCAACAAAATCATCAAAAGATAAAGTTTTGGGTTTTGAAGCTAAGAGATAGGAGTAAACAAGGAGTTGTTAGCCTGTCTACCAAGAATTATAATTAGTTATAATTAGTAAAGTGTTTACTTACCTCAACTACTATAAATTGAAGGCAGGGCCAAAGTCCGTTTGATTGTAGTGGGAGGGGATCTTGGTTATTTCTTTATTCAATAGGGGACTTGAATTTTGAATAAAGGGTAGTAGTTAATTAAAATTTGTTTAATTGCTGCTTTCTTGATAAACATTGATTAAATCTTGCTTTATTATTTGTTGTAGTAATTATGTCTAGTAACAATAATAGCAACACCAACAATTCTACTTGTAATTTGCGCTCCGTCCTTTCGAAGGACAAATTGAATGCTGAACGTTTCATTGCAAGTGAAAGGGACATGGGAATCGTTCTCAGAACTCAAAAGTTCAACAACTTTCACATGCAAGGGGAGGAAGCAACGATGCAAGAGATGCATGAAAGGCTAACTCAGACTGAGAAAAACATCCTTAACAAGCCAGGAAAAGAATATGAGGATGTTCTTATAGTTAGTAAAGGGCAATTGCTTAATAGGATTGGGATTGCTATTAAGAAGGACGAAAGTAAACAAGTTGCCAAGTCTGAAACTTCTGAAAAGCAAAAGACTCCACCACAACCAAAAGTTGCTGATGAACACTATTGTTACACCTGTAACAAGGTTGGTCATTGGGAGAGTAGTTGTCCCAAGTATCTGAAGGATCAAAAGAAAGGAGTTTCTAGTTCAGATATGTATGTTATAGAAGTTAACTTAGCAACTTCTGCTTCTTGGGTATTTGATACCGCTTGTGGTTCGCACATTATTTGTAATATGCAAGGCCTCAAAAGAAGTAGAACATTGGGAAAGGGAGAAGTAGATCTTCGCGTTGGCAATGGAGCACGAGTTGCAACATTGGCAGTGGAGTATATAGTCTACTTTTACCTTCAGGATTAGTTTTAGAACTTAATAATTGTTATTATGTTCCTGCTATCACAAAGAACATTATTTCGAAACCCGTTTTGGATTATGAAGGTTATTCATTTACAACAAAGAACAATTGTTGTTCTGCGTACTTGAATGATATGTTCTATGTCTCCGCTAAGTTATCAAATGGTTTATATGTGCTAGACTTTGAAACCCACATCTATAACATAGACAGCAAGAAACATAAAACAAATGATTCAAACCCTACATACCTATGGCATTATCGATTAGGCCACATAAGCTCAAAGCGCATTGAGAAACTTCATAAAGATGGAATTCTCAAATCATTTGATTTCGAATCATTTGATACTTGTGAGTTTTGCTTGATGGGGAAAATGACAAAGTCTCCTGGGCGGGCGCGGATGTGTCGTTGTGCACCGCACCCGGCCAAAGATAAAATTTCTCCTACTCTCTTTTACACTAAAGCAGTATAATGGAAGTAGGGGTCGTATCCACAGGGAAACAGGGACGAGTTTAGTACTCAGCGTGATTCGAAACCTAGATTAAGCTAAGGGCCGAGAAACCTAATTACAAAGGGGGGTTTCAAGTAGATTTACTGACAAACTAAAACTAACTAGCATATAAACAAAATGAGAAATCAATATGGGAAGATCTTGAATCCGATTAACATCCACTTCAATTCATTATCGATCCTTGAACCTCCACTCTAATTATTTCCATGATTATCTATTGTCGAGAACTAATCTCGTGTTCTCCTTATTCCTAGTTGAATAGCACGATCAGCGTGACTATAAAACCCTAACTAAAGGATAACCTAGTCCGATCGCGTCTAAGTTCAATCCAATAGCAGCAATAAACACAGAGAACCAACAGACCTGCTAACGTCATACAAGCGATAAACATTCAACAGTTAATTCAATTTCCCCAAGAAATAACCAAGATGATCAGCATCTAAGCTACTCCCTAGTTTGCTACCAATTGATAAAAGAATAAAACAATCCGATTCTATTCTTAAATCTAGCATTAGATTAATTACACAATCAAACTAGTAATATTCCTAGCATAATCATGCAAAAATCATAGAAAGCAAGCATAGAAATTAAACCATAATCAAAGGAACTAAATAGAGAGGAAAGATCTCACAATAATGCTTGAAGCTCCATATTAATCTCGTTCAAGAACGGTTCAAGCTACAATCGGAATAGCATAAGCCAATCCCATAATTGAAATCTACAAAAACTAAACTAGAAAATAAAAACTAAAAGAGAAGACAACAAGAGAGGAGTGGAGTTTTGGAGACTCCCTCTCCTTGTGGCTGCTGCCCCCTAGGTCCAAAAATCAAGTTTAGTATTTATACTAAAGCTCAAAAATCAGCCGACAATTAGACCGACCTAGGGGTCGCGAGGTGCGAGTCTGGTCGCACCGTGCGAGTGATCTCTGCCTTCCAACACGAGCTGAAGAACTGGGCCAAGCCAAGCCGGTCGCACCGTGCGAGGGATCTCGCGAGGTGCGAGCAAGGCAGGTCGCGAGGTGCGACCATGCTCGCGAGGTGCGAGCTCGAGCTGGGCAGGCTTGCTTTGAGCGCTGGGCGAGCATGCTGGGCTTGCGCTGGACGAGCATGCGCGAGCATGGGCGAGCGCTGGGCGTGCATGCTGCTGGGCAAGGCAGGTGCTGGCTTGGCGATGATGCTGTGATGGGCGATGCTGCTGGGCCTCGCTGGACTGGCATGGTTCGCGAGGCAAGCATGCGGTAGTTGGTGGAGCTTGGTTATGCGATGATGCTAGGATAGCACATTGTCGTCAACTCATAACTTGCTTCCGTGCCACCAAGCCATGGTGTTGAACTTTCTTGAACACTCAAGGATAACTTCAATTAAACATCGTTTAATTCCGTTTCTCCTTAAAAGCTCGGAATCTAGAGCATTAACACTAATTAACTCACAAAACCCCGAACTTCCGCTAAGGGTTAAATAAAACACGAACGTTAACAATTACGAACAAATCCCTTAGCAAAGTGCACCTCAAATATCACAAAAACATCGTATAACTTGAGCGTATCAAATACCCCCACACTTGAACTTTACTCGACCTCGAGTAAACTCAAAAGTGAGAATCACCCAATAAATCATCACCCAAGTTATCAACACCAACCTCTCTCTCCACCAACTACATCATCATCATCACATCCAAACGAAATACGCTCAAAACCTAAACGTAAGGGACGATGATTCCCCCACACTTAGATTCAAGCTACTATCGAAATACGTACGCGACAACAATAATCACCAAACGACAACCAAAATGTGAGCTCAAATCCTGAAGGATCTCAAAGGAGTTGAACCCACTCCAACGCCACAATCAAAATGACAACTCGCCTAAAACCTCAAAAGATAAACTACTACTAGAACAACTAACTTAAAATAGCAAGCCATGGAACAAAGACAAAAAGGGATAAATTCCATGCTTACTCCCAAAAACAAACAATCAACCAAAAGAATGTGAAAGCCAAAATAAATCTTCACAAAATCAAGGATGAAATAACCAACCCAACCCGAAAACGCTTTCCACCTTATGACACCATCTCCGGCAAATGAGTTTTCAAAGTACAAAATTCTCTCTTAATCTCTCATTTTGCCTACGAGCCCTTTCGGGTTTTCATCCTAGCTTCACACATTTCTTTTTGGTTGCATCTCACCATCTTACCCGCTCAATATAAGCCACTTTTTTGCATCGGTTGCCCTTTTGGGTTTTCAACCTATCCGGGCCCCCATTTTTGCCCGAGTCGCCCACCCTTGTGGGTTTTCAACTCAGCGGGTTTCATTTCATCATCATTTTTTCATTTTCATTTTTTTCAAATTGAAAGTAATATATACAACATAGATACATGAGAATGAGAATACCCTCCCCCCTACTTAAACTACACATTGTCCTCAATGTGTCGACAATTAAAAGAAAAAGTAAACTGAAAAAGGGGGGAAATTTGAAAATCGGGTAAATCGAAGATCGAATGCTCAAAACTCATGAAAAGCAATCCGTCAAACTCAAATTTCTTAACACCAACTCAAATCTCCTAACTCAACTCACAACCCTCTCCCTCGAATCACTCAAACAAATGACAAGTTCAAAAGTTTTGAATTTTTGAGATTTGCACCTAGCTTAAGAGATCGAAAAGATACATTAACAATCTCAATCCTCTAGTGTTACCAACTCCTAGCTATTGAACTCCTCCCAACGGGTTTTCTTTTGTGGATTTTGGTGCCAAGCGGATTAAGATTGGTTGTGGATGTTTTTAGTGGGTGGGCGGTGGGTGAAAGAAAATTTGTTGTGGTGGTGGAAATTTGATGAGAAATAAAGAAAAAGAAAGAAAATAAAAAGGGTCTCGGGTTGCCTCCCGAGAAGCGCTATTGTTTAAAGTCGTGAGCTCGACTTAGTACCTTAAGCTTAATCATTGGGATTGTGCTCCATGTGTGACAATGGTGGTTCCATGTCAATCTCCACTTCAAGTACCTGCAAAATTGATTGAGAAGAACCCTTGCAATGCATTGTTAGCGCTATGAGTGTCAACCAAAAACAAAGAGCACAAACAATACCATCCAAAAATCACGCAAAATACAAACAAGTAACACCGTTTCCCCGGCAACGGCGCCAAAATTTGGGCGGGCGCGGATGTGTCGTTGTGCACCGCACCCGGCCAAAGATAAAATTTCTCCTACTCTCTTTTACACTAAAGCAGTATAATGGAAGTAGGGGTCGTATCCACAGGGAAACAGGGACGAGTTTAGTACTCAGCGTGATTCGAAACCTAGATTAAGCTAAGGGCCGAGAAACCTAATTACAAAGGGGGGTTTCAAGTAGATTTACTGACAAACTAAAACTAACTAGCATATAAACAAAATGAGAAATCAATATGGGAAGATCTTGAATCCGATTAACATCCACTTCAATTCATTATCGATCCTTGAACCTCCACTCTAATTATTTCCATGATTATCTATTGTCGAGAACTAATCTTGTGTTCTCCTTATTCCTAGTTGAATAGCACGATCAGCGTGACTATAAAACCCTAACTAAAGGATAACCTAGTCCGATCGCGTCTAAGTTCAATCCAATAGCAGCAATAAACACAGAGAACCAACAGACCTGCTAACGTCATACAAGCGATAAACATTCAACAGTTAATTCAATTTCCCCAAGAAATAACCAAGATGATCAGCATCTAAGCTACTCCCTAGTTTGCTACCAATTGATAAAAGAATAAAACAATCCGATTCTATTCTTAAATCTAGCATTAGATTAATTACACAATCAAACTAGTAATATTCCTAGCATAATCATGCAAAAATCATAGAAAGCAAGCATAGAAATTAAACCATAATCAAAGGAACTAAATAGAGAGGAAAGATCTCACAATAATGCTTGAAGCTCCATATTAATCTCGTTCAAGAACGGTTCAAGCTACAATCGGAATAGCATAAGCCAATCCCATAATTGAAATCTACAAAAACTAAACTAGAAAATAAAAACTAAAAGAGAAGACAACAAGAGAGGAGTGGAGTTTTGGAGACTCCCTCTCCTTGTGGCTGCTGCCCCCTAGGTCCAAAAATCAAGTTTAGTATTTATACTAAAGCTTAAAAATCAGCCGACAATTAGACCGACCTAGGGGTCGCGAGGTGCGAGTCTGGTCGCACCGTGCGAGTGATCTCTGCCTTCCAACACGAGCTGAAGAACTGGGCCAAGCTAAGCCGGTCGCACCGTGCGAGGGATCTCGCGAGGTGCGAGCAAGGCAGGTCGCGAGGTGCGACCATGCTCGCGAGGTGCGAGCTCGAGCTGGGCAGGCTTGCTTCGAGCGCTGGGCGAGCATGCTGGGCGTGCGCTGGGCGAGCATGCGCGAGCATGGGCGAGCGCTGGGCGTGCATCTTCTTGGGCAAGCGAGTGCCGGCTTGGCGATGATCTTGTGATGGGCGTCTTCTTGGGCCTCGGCCGGGCGGCATGGTTTGCGAGGCAAGCATGCGGTAGTTGGTGGAGCTTGGTTATGCGATGATGCTAGGATAGCACATTGTCGTCAACTCATAACTTGCTTCCGTGCCACCAAGCCATGGTGTTGAACTTTCTTGAACACTCAAGGATAACTTCAATTAAACATCGTTTAATTCCGTTTCTCCTTAAAAGCTCGGAATCTAGAGCATTAACACTAATTAACTCACAAAACCCCGAACTTCCGCTAAGGGTTAAATAAAACACGAACGTTAACAATTACGAACAAATCCCTTAGCAAAGTGCACCTCAAATATCACAAAAACATCGTATAACTTGAGCGTATCATCTCCTTTCACTGGTTCAAGTGAAAGGGCCAATGACCTTTTAGCCCTCATACATACGGATGTGTGTAGACCTATGAGTACGTTGGCTAACTTCATTACTTTTACCGATGATGTGAGCAAATTTGGATTTGTTTACCTCATGCGGCATAAGTCGGAATCCTTTGAAAAATTTAAGGAATTCTAGAATGAAGTACAAAACCAACTTGGGAAGAAAATTAAGGCATTGCGATCCGATCGTGGTGGTGAATATTTATCTCAAGAATTTGGTGATCATTTGAAGGATTGTGGAATACTTTCACAATGGACTCCACCAGGAACACCACAGTTAAATGGCATTTCTGAAAGAAGGAATCGAACTCTACTTGATATGGTTCGATCCATGATGAGTCTTTCTGATCTTCCTATTTCATTCTGGGGATTTGCGCTTGAAACAGCGGCATTCACACTTAACAGAGCACCATCCAAAGCAGTGGAAAAGACGCCATATGAAATGTAGACTGGAAACGTTCTAAAATTGTCTTTTCTAAGGATATGGGGTTGTGAAGCTTATGTAAAACTAAGCTTTCACCCAAATCCGATAAATGTCTCTTTGTGGGTGACGCGCTCGTTGTAAACACGTCAAAAATACCTAAACTACCCAATATAGGGCAAGTAAAGGGTCGAATCCACAAGGACTAAGGGAAGCACCAATAAGTATCGATTTATGATAAGCTAAGCAAACTCTATGTTTTTGAAGATTTATAGATGAAAGGACAATAAGAAAAATAGCTTTGGGAAGGGGTATCCACCAATCAACTCATTCACAAACCAAGCAATCAAAATGGGAATCAACAATGGGGATCAATTGAGGGGAATTGTTCATCCATTGGTATTCTAACCACTCTCTCGAGCTAGCTAGCTAGATTGGCCTAGTCTCTTACCTAAGACCTATTCTCATGGCTAAGGCATTCAACCAAGCATATCCATAAACATGATGAACTTAAACAAGCAAACTAAGTCCCCTAGGCTAGGTAGTCCCTATTCTCATGGTCCTTCAAGCCTAATAATCGATTTGAGGCAACCCCTTAACTTCATCTCTCGATCCTTCACTAAGGGTACCTAAATTATGCTCCTATGATGGCCAATCACACAAACATTCATGAAAATGCCAAATCAATTAACCAAAATTATCCCAATTCAAAACCCAATGTTGGATTTAGAGGTTCATGAACTCATTAATGGCTTCAAACCCTTCCCAAAGAAATAGCTACTCACAAATCATGATAAATTATAAACTAAAAGACATTAACAACTATTAACATGAACTAAAACAATAATCTAGGATGAACAAGTAAATAGAGTGAAAATGACATGAAAATAGGAAAATAAAGCAATAAAATATGAGAGAGAGTAAGAAATTCTCATTAAAGTTGCAAGGAGCCTCTAAATCTTCAAGTTTCCTTCTTAGATTTTTCAAATTCCAAGCTTTCAACAAGTTTCTCTCACTTCTCTCTCTAGAAGATGGGATTTTCTCTCTCCTAGGGTTCTAAGAATTTCAAATCTCACTTTATTAAAATATAATGTAAATTAGCTTAAGTTAAAATAAGAGGAGTCCCTCTTAAATAGTCATAAGAAATAAAACAGAAAATTACAAAACAACCCCCGCATTAAAGCAAACAAAGTCACAAAAAGGTTTCCGGAAAAATGACCCGACCCGGGCGGGTAAGATGACCCGAGCCCTCGGGTGGCCTGACCCGAGCCCTCGGGTCACCTGACCCGGGCGGGTCAGACCAACAGGAGCGAAAATGAGTTTAACGCAGATTGACCCGGGCGGGTCAGTTGACCCGAGCACTCGGGTCAGTTTTCAGTTTCGTCAGTTCATTTTCAAACGGCCATATCTCACTCGTTTTGCATCGGAATTGAGCTTGTGACCACTTGTTAGAAAGCTATTGAGCCAAACTTTCATCTTCAACTTGAATCGCTCAAAAATGTTTTGTGTGCTGAAAGTTATAGCCATTTGAAGTTGACCCTTGTGCGCAAATCCTTCCAAAACTTCTTATATTTGTCCCCATGAACTCGGTTATGCTTCCTTGAAACTTCCTTGACCTTCGTCTTCGATCTTAATATCCGGGGTTGTGCAAGTATCCTCCAAGCATGCTCCTAAGTCCTGAAATGAAACAAAGCGCCCAAAGAAAGTGCATACGAGGAGGAAAATTGCACAAATTAAGGAGATAGCTAACAAACTAGCCTAAACTAACTCAAAAACAACTATAATACCAACTAAAAGAGATCAAAAAGTAAAGAAATAAACAAGGCATCAAACTCCCCCAAGCTTGATCTTTGTTTGTCCCCAAGCAAAATTAAATAAAACACAGGGGTAAGAGAATGAAGATTAATAGAAAACAAGATCAAGAAGAAAGAAGAAAGGAAAAAAAAAAAAAGGATAAAGAAAGAATTTACACTAACTCATTGTCGTAGGAATAACGATTGCATTTAGCACATGCAACAAGCTCTTTAAACCCCTAGTTCGCTCTAGAGGGCGAGTGGGATCTCGCGAGGGTTTCCAAAGAGTTTTCAAACCCACAACTCTAGTTTTTCATCAACCATTTATTTAATCAAATTCAAAATTAATGCCCAAGTCAACTATTAATAAAATGGTTCACAAGCAAAGATAGAGAGCAACTTTCAAAACAACTAATTTCCAAGTGTACTCATAGGTTATGGTAGAGAAAGAAACTAATCAAGATTGCAATAGGACACCTAATTAGACTTTTTACTCGCTCATTAGAGAACACCTAGCTATCCAAAAGACTTAGGGCCCTTCAAGTGTTATAAAAAGCTCAAACCACTAGTCCACCATCCCTAGACACACAAATAGGCCTTAGACTCCACTCTACTCGAAACTTTAGAAAAATAGTACTAAGTGTGGGAGGCATCCACAAATTGACCTCTTTTATTGGAATTCTTCTACTCTTTTTGCTTTTCGTTTTTCTTCACTTTTTTTCATTTTTCACGCCTTTTTGACTGTTTTTGGCTTTTCTTTTTCCCTTATTATGGGAATTTTTGCTATACAAATGTGAAGTTACTCACTAAAGAGAGACATAAGAACTTGTGGCTTTTTGTGCCACTTATTGGATACAAAGAGAAATAAAAACTAAGTTTCTTATAGAGCTTTTGTTTCGGGACATGATGAGTACATCTAGGGACACAAGGGACCGCAAATTTGAAGCTAAAATTATCCAAGCATGAGCAACTTAGTCAAGATTCAAGACTAGGCATCCAATTGATCATTCATTAGTTTCATTTTGGTAGATTCTAATGCAATCAAGATTAATCAACTCCTAAAACACCTTAACCCATGCTCACACTCTTCCAAAAGAAGCCTCTAAATATATACTCAAAGTCAAAGCAAGGAATCCATATAATATCATTACTAAGCATCTTTCTTGGGCAAGCAAACCAAATTTTTATTTATATCTAACGCTTCTTTTGTTTCTTTTTTTCTTGTTTTTTCAATTCATTCATTTTTTTTCATTTTTTTTTGACTTTGTTTGAACTAGAGGGAAAGAAATCAAAACTCGAAAGAGAAATAAATGAAATGGAAAGAAAGAAGATAATTAATTTTTTTTTGTGAAAATGGGAAAAATAATGAAATAAACTATACACACCTCCCTCAAGCTAGCAAATAGCTACTCCCCAAGCTAAAATAAAGCATTGTCCTCAATGCTTGAACAAGACGATCAAAGGGAAGGAGGGAGGGAAGAAACATTCAACCAACAAGCATATGTTCCACAAATCATAGATCATTGAAGAAAGAGCAAAAGGAAGGAAACTACCGGATAGTAGGTGGGTGCAAATACCCGCAAATGACCCAATATCTCCTTTTGTGATCAACTTTCTTCAAAACCATTATCTGCTTTCCATGTACCATTGAGAACGAGTGTTATTCTAATTATGTACCTAAATCAAAAGTAAAGATAGAAAAAAAAAATGAGTAAAATTAAAATAAAAAAATGAAAGCAATAAATCACTGGGTTACTTCCGAGAAAGGCTTATTTAAGGTCCTAAGCTTGACCTTTCTAGTAAATAGCAATTCAAAGATCGCAAGAGTTTGTCAAATGCACTAGCGCACATTTCCATTATTATAGCATATGCAATACTTAAATAAAAAGCATGTACAATATATAGTGCAATTCTATGCAAAAATTGAGGAGGGGGATGCCTAAAAGAAGTGGAATCAAAAGAAAAATCAAGAAAATAGGAAGAAGAAGACTCAAAAGAATAAGAAAATGAACAAAAAGTCGGCAGAACTCTCCTCGACAAACTCTTTTTGCTTGGCAATCTCACTCTTTTTCCTCAAAAACAACCAAAAGAGGCACTTGAAGGGCAAAGGAGGAAAGGGCTCATCTAATGGAGGTAATTTGGATAAATAAGGGAAAGAGATGGGAAAGGAAGGAACTAGGTCGATGTTTCTTGAAAATGGGATATAAGGTGAAGGAATAGAAACTAAGGTTCCACGAATGACTTCTCCTATATCACAAGTCTTCAAATCACACACTTTTTTAACCTCCTTATAAACATCTTTGCCATCATCTAAATCCTTAAAAACATCACCAACTATCAAATGAGGTATCTCACCCTCAACTTGACCAAGATCTTCACTCAAGTAAGAAGGGGTAGGAGAGGATGGATGCTCTAAAGCACAAGGAGGGAAAGTAAGGTCCAATCCACTAGAGGTGGATACATGAGACTCCAAAAAGGGAATGTATAGACTCATAAACATCCTCACTTTCAACAATATCCTCAATAATGGGTCTTTTCTCCTCAAAAACATACCCTTCATCATCACTACTCCAAAAACTATCATCAAGATCATGGGGTTTTTCCAATTGATTTTCATTTTCAACATACTTCGAATCAACACAATCAAACTTGAGAATGTCATTTTTGCAACCCTGATTTTCACTAAGCGAATTCAAACTACTTTTCAATTGTAAAAAGAGATCCTCAATGGGTTTGGAGTCAACTTTAGGGAGAGGCTCATAAATGGCACTAGAATTTGCCCCATTAAGATATCGCTCAAGAGTAAGCTCCAAATCGGATTTCGATGATTCGGAATGCAATGAACATTGAAAATCAATTTTGGGGGAGGGATCACAATCAATCATATGAGAATCTAAATTGGGGACATGTGACACATCATTGAAATTCATGCACATATTAGAGGAATCATGACAATTTGCATAAAAGTCGGAATCATAAGTGTGCCTAGCTAACCACAAAAAAAAATTCCAAGCTTCATCCGAATATGTCGCTCGAAAGTCACCGTTAAACATATTTTCAACAACTCCTCTAGTATGTTCATTTAGTCCCCAATAAGTAATCTCACAAGCTTCCCCAATATCATAGCCATGAAACTTTATAAATTCCCTAACCCTATCAAAGTATGCCCAAAAGGATTCATTGTCATATTGAAGAAAAGAAGTACTTGCCATTTTTTTGAGAAATTTTCTTTTAAAATAAAAAATAAAATAAAAAAGAATATTCACAAATAGCCTAGACTTATCTAATCAACACGAATCAATGCAAGCCGAAGTCCCCGGCTAATGGCGCCAAAATTTGACGCGCTCGTTGTAAACACGTCAAAAATACCTAAACTACCCAATATAGGGCAAGTAAAGGGTCGAATCCACAAGGACTAAGGGAAGCACCAATAAGTATCGATTTATGATAAG